>NW_010581893.1:108196-131712 GCF_000705375.1 Tinamus guttatus | reverse complement strand
TTAAACTATAATTTAGAAGATGTCCTGCAGTATCCTGTACAACTTGGTCTTCTTTTGTTCTACAAAAGCCTAATGTAAAATGCATAAACACTCTTATATGTAGGTATGACTTTGACCTGCAAGTATATACATGAAGTAACCTTACGCATTGTAACCAGAAAATTAATTTTGCCCAATCTTTGGAGAACACGACTTTCCAGGGCCCATAATATAATTTCATGGACTGTACATTTTCAGTAGCGGGCTCTGTGTGTCTGAATAAGATATCTAACATTTTTAATAAACTCCACTACAGATGAGCAAACAAATAATTTCAGATAATAAAAAGTAACAACAAACAATATTCAAATAATAATTTAGAAAAGTTTTCTTGTTCATTGAAAATGCACAGGCAGAAAGAGAGGAAAAATCTGACTTCCTTTTTTATTAAAATTAGAAATCTGTAAAAAAAAATAATCTCACATATTACTATGGTCTTTGGGCTATATTACACTTTAAATCAACTTCATCATAGAAAAATTATTAATTCATTATAGAATATTAGTACCTGTGAGGAATGAAAATCTCTTTAAGACAGTTCTGTGGACACCGAAAGCCTAATTTTAAAGGGACTAAAGTATAAATGTAAATGAGTTAGGCTATTTAGATGCATTAAGTTGTATATTTATTTAAGTTTTTGTGTTATTGGAACACTGCTGTGTCTCAGATCAGTTTAATCTCAGATAACTGCGCATATATAAGAAGCATTGCTCCTTTTAACCATTTAAGAAATGGAGATAAAATAACAAGAGCCCCTGGGGCATGAACTTAAAACATTGCTTGCTTATAAATAGGCACAGGAAGGAAACTAATCCTTTATTACTCTTCTTAGGCTGCTGTAGTATTGGTTTTGTTTGTCTGTTTGACTGTGTTTCCCCTTCACCATCCATCAATTTCGGAGGTTACTTTGATTTTGTTTTTTTTTTTATATATACCATACCACATCAAAGGATCTCCTGGTATAGCAGAGGACGCAGACCGTTTAACCTGTAGATATACAGCTTCTCTGGAAATATGTCTTTAGTGTAGCAGAGTTTGACTTGATTTGTTAGAAGCTCTGCTGAAAAGTGATTTCAAAGGAAAGTCACTTTGATCAAGCAAATACTTTCTTACTGCCACTGCCATTAAACAGAGAAAAAAACAGCTGTGACTAATAGGTAGGGGCACAGATGGA
Source organism: Tinamus guttatus (assembly GCF_000705375.1). The sequence continues at coordinate 130,499 of NW_010581893.1, read as the reverse complement.
TAACCAGCCATTACTAAAACAAAAAGTAGCAAAATAAAACTTCCTGAGTAAACCCTGAGTTTAAAAGCAATTTGCTTGCTTTTCACAGAAAAAGTGAGCATATTTTGACTTCAGAATTAACATGTATGTTTAGAAGTCTACCAGGTGACAAAAACTTAGCAGAGAGATTGATTTCTTTGTTGGGTTGATGACTTGATGACTACTTGACTAATGGCTTAGTGACTAATTGATTAATATAATGAGACTGGAAAACCTCATTTATCCTCACAGTTCTTTGAAGATATTAGATTATGTCAGAACTGAGATGTTTAGTGCAAACCTTTTCATAATGAGATTTGTCCCTCTTGCAGCAATAACTTGGTGCAATTGAGCTTCCAGAGAAAGAGGGAAAGAAAATTTCTCAGTTTTTGAGCTTAAAAATGTTATGTTTGTTGGTACCTCTCTGCCAGTTCATTTAGGTCAATGATTTTCCTTGCAGTATAATGCCAGTCATAGCCAAGAGATGTCTATAATTGTTCTTCTGGAAGCTCACAAAGAAAAGGAGGTCTATCTCCCTGACATGGGCACCCGACTGAGCAACCTATGGCCATAAAGAGGCCTGAGCCATTGGAGACTGTCCACAGTCATTATGACTAAGGAGAATTGATGAAAGGAAGGCTGAACTTCATCACCATTTGAGACTGTAATGGTGCTTCATAATGGGACATTTGTTTTTTGAAGTTCAGAAACAGATACTTTATATGGCTCTTCCTTCCTTGGTATCAGAGTGAAAGACAGTGGAAGTGTCATAGATTTAGCAAAAATAACAATGGTATAAGTTTCATTTGCTGAGTTGGAGCTTAGGTTGTTGGAAACCAATGGAGAATCAAGTCCTCTCTGCTAAACTTAACTATTTGATTAAATATCCTGTCATAATATTACACAAAAAGATATGAATTAACTCTAAATAGCAATTAAATGGGAGACCGCAGGCTCATGAATAAAGGGGGCATGAGGATACTTCAATAAAAGTGAGAATTTCAGTAATATTTCTGCCACTGCTAGACTGGCTGCTTTTATCTTGTAGCCTGATCACTGGATATACCCAACAGGATTTTTTTTCCTCCAGTTAATTAGCTGTTGAAAGCAGGAAACATATTTTTTAATATCTACGAAAGAATAACTGAAAATGTTTCCCAGATGGAAGCTTCTCAAATTCTCCAATGTCTCTTAGTTATTGGCAATTTGTCCATTTTCAATTTTAGAACAATTTCACATCTTCCCACCCACAGCAAAGAATTGATCTCATTTTGACACAGATTATTAAAGATGTGGATGAAATTCTGGCATTATTGAAGTCAGCGGGCACTTTTCCAGTTATTTAAGCAGAGTCAGGACCTGACTGTCTATAACGCCTGGAGCTTTACAGTAAAATTAAAAATGTTAATTTCTCACACCAGAGACAAATCTGCTCTCTTATACAAAGCTCTACCTTTTGGACAATGTGGTACATTTTGATATTAAGTTCCCTGTTACAAAAAGAAAGCACAGCATTTTAATTGTTGCTCACAACAATGCACAGCAGGATTTTATTGAATTTCAAAAAAATACAAAATAGTTATATCGTTTTCATGAAAAATCATAAAAAAATAAGTGTGGGAGATTCTAAATCTTCAGACTATGCCTTATAATAAGTATTGTCAAGGGTAACAATCACAGTATTACTGAATCTTCTTGAGAATCTGGGCAACTGGATTGTAAGATGCTGAAAAAGTATTAGAATTTAAATGTATTAAAATTATTCACCTACATCTATATCACTCTTACTTTTCTGAGGTTGAATATTCTTCATGGTTCTCTTGAAACACATATGTTGGGAACATATACATTTGGAACATGAACTGCTATCTTAAAATGTGAAAATGGCATAGTTATCATTATTCTAACCATATATTTTCCATTTTTATTCTGATAGAAACAAAAGGAAATGCAAAACTCTCAGTTTGCAGGAGAGACTGCCAACAAGAGATAGGTGAAAAACACTTGAGTAAAGCAATAGAAGAGGACATTTTTAGGACAGCTGAATTCCCTCTCTCCCTCAGTTTCTTAATTAAAACAATGTTTCCTAGGAGAAGACTTGTAGAGGAAGGCACTGAGGACAGATTCCCATGATTAGATAACTTTCATTACCATATAGATAAATGAGCTTTTTTTATATAAAATGGTTGTTCTATAAAATGGTTGTATATATAAGATGGTTGTTTTGGATTGTGTTTGTCTTGACATTGTTGCTGCACCATTTACAACTTCTTGACCTCCGCATCCCGTCCCTGGGAACCAGGACTGTGATATCAGCTTGAGACCCAAACAATGACATTGTCAACGGTGCTTACCAAGCCGCGCTTGCGCTTGAGTCGGGTGAAGAGGAGCACCAGAGCACACAGCACATATGACATGAACAACACGTACCAAAAAACTTCAAGAAAGTGGGCGGACTCTTCAAGAACTAGGACGATAAAAGGACTGCGTATTCCTCCCTTGTGGCAGCTTCTTTTTCTGAATTCTCCTTCAAGAGATCATCACCTGCACCGAGGCAGACAATGAAACCTAGCTAGACTGGTGGCGGTGGTTTTGTGGCATCTCTCCTACTTGCTTGCTTATCTTTCTTTTTCCCTTCTCCTTCTCTTTGTCCTATCACGATAATGAGAATAGAGCTTACAAGACTGTATGGCATTTGACCCCGTTTGTGTCTTAATCTCATGTATTGAAACCTCCCCTGACAGTGGATCGGGACGATGGTGTTTACTTGTATCATTAATTTCTATTGGCATAACTCTGGGCCCCTATCATGCTAGACAGTATATGTGCAAATAACAGAGTGCTAATGCTATCTTAGATATGGGGCTAAATATCTGTTTGGAATGATTGCCAAGACTCGTCAATCAGTACTGGAATTCCTGTTCATTCCAGTTATCATCTTAGAAATATTTCCAGGCTAGACTGACCGCTGTGTGTCTCAGAAGCAGATACTGCACGAGAACAGATAAATCACCCTCATCATTCCATCTGTGCAGGCAAACAGTTGTTGCTACACCATATGTTCAGAGGCTCTGACTGGACATTACTGTGTGTGTAATATAATCATGTGCACACACAGTGTTGGAGACCTCTCCAAAATATTGTGCCCATGACCCCTAAAATCCTAATGTAGTTCTGACAGCTATTTACAGAGTTTACAGCTGTCAGAAAGGAAAAAAGGAAAAAATAGATGAGATGTCAGGGTAGGAAGATTAAATTTAAAAAAAACCAACAGAGTTAAAAAATAAATGAATCCTTGTCCAGCTTGTTTCTGGTTAAAAGATAACTTGAACAACCCTGTGTTTATAATCTGCAAAACAGCAATAAAGAAGATATTCTACACCTATTTCTGTTTATCCAGAATATACTGAAAGCATTTTAAATAAATGATTAACTACTTTCTTTGAAACAGCATGAGCAAAGGCAGTGCTGATCCATCCCAAACCCATAGGCTCTTTCATTCTATTATGCCTGAAGCACCAGCAGAACCTGTCTGGTACCTTCTCTACTATGTCCATCTCACAGTCAACTACGACCTACACCAAACGTCTGTGTGTCACTATCAATCGACAAACCAAGCCAGCTCTTCTGAAAGCTCTTCCTTTTCCTCTTTGGGGGGCATTGTCTGATCCTAGTTAATGTTGCAAGAAGGCACAACTAGCAGTTCATACAAGCTAAAAGCTACTGTTATATTATCTGTAAAAACTAATATTTTCCTGGAATTAAGAGGAACTAATAAAGAAATTTCCTTGTTTTCATTAATTTATCCAATTCACTTAGAGCAAGAATAGACTTTCCATAGAATACTAAGAGTTCAAATTTTCCCATTTCTTGCAAAATTTAAACACAGGACTGCGAGGTGCTGGTTCCATTCTTCTCATCAAAGAGGCAGCATTCCAGCAAACCTGCTGGTCTACCCAATAACTGCTGAGTGACAGTGGACACAGCATACACTCTAATAAATTGTCAAGCAGAGTCCAGTAAAATCTGCAGAAGTAAGTAGCCCCAAGCCATATTGGAGATTTATGTTGTTTTAAATAGATTTATCTTGGAGTATCTGAAATTTAGCTCAGGGTATTCCATAAGCACAAAGGCAATGGCAAATCTCACTATTAATCTCAGGGGAGAATGATGAAGGTACATCAGCTGGCGGCAAATAGAACAAGTGAATGATTCTGTATAACCAATTTATCTTTCTGCCACTCAGCCCTTCCAGATTGCAAATATACAGCCATAGTATTTGTCCTTAATGCTGACTGCACCATCAAAAGCAGGATTAAATTTGCTTTACATAACTACTGAATCTTAGCACCTAAGTGCATATCTAAATATCTTACCATATTTTTCACCTGCTCAGAGGAGCATAGGGCATGTATTACATCACTTACTAGTTTTGGCACAGTGCATTTATCAGGAGAGTTTCTTTAGATTAGGTTTTGCTCTACATTTTTTGAAACATTCAGTTTTTGACAGAGGGCTGAAAATAATTTTAACAAGCAAGAAACTAGCAGTATGTTGACTTACAAAGCAAATTTCATTTCATTATGACTGGAAAAATAATCTGTTGAATTTCTTTGATCCTCTGTCTGTAAATGCAGCCCCAGTTAAAGAAATCAACGGTAAAATATATCGCTGGTATATAATCTTGTTACTCCAAAGCCATCTACTTCAGCAATATCTAGACCAGCAGTTTAATAAACACAGCATGACACAAATCTCTCTAATTGCCAATGAAAATAAGTTTCTCCAACTGACAAAAACCAGCTCTGCTTGGCTACATCAACCCCATGCTATATACGTATTAAAGGAGCATCATATGTTGAAGAAGATGGAATCTAGTGTAAAATTTCCATTGGTCTGTCAAATAACAGTCCAAAAGACATAAAAAATAGCTTATGCCACATTGCTGAAAACTTCAAAGCCAGATGATTATCTGAGTATATTTGGGTATAAAAAGCACAGGCAATGTGCACGTGTACATGTTTTGGCTTCATATTCTGTAGCCAGATTCTGGAGCTTTTTTTTACACATACAGATTATTAATGTTTCTATTTTTAAGACCAAAACCATATGAGTTTGGAGAATTCAACAATAAGACCTATATATCTGCAGACAAATAGCCTTTTTCTGACCCACACAAGGTTTTAACAGAGGTCTTTGCCTACAGCCAGTACAACAGTCCATGGAAGGGTCTGGAGTTCATTATTGTAGACCATGGCAACACTTGTTTATACTAATTTTCATATTCCCAGAGCTTTTGTGAATATGGACAAAGCAATATAAGTTTATGTACTAGTGGATTTAACAAGCCTTCTTGAACACCCAGTAGGGTGATTGCCAAGAACTCTTAGAATTTATGTGCATTCCTCACACCCAAGTATAGGTCACAGAGCTTGCCCGCACACGGTCTAAGGAGCACAAATCTGCCCCTCAGACTTTCAGACTAGTAATTTTCAGTCAGCCAGTGCAGTTAATACTAAAACATGTCTATCACTCTTAACCCCCCTGGAGCAGGGTGTTGTGGAGCCAAGCACTTGTTAATTTTCCCAGCTTCCTACTTCTAGGTTGCAGCATATGCAGGGAAGGAACGGCTTGACATTTAAAAGTGACTTTAAAAACAGCTTTATCTCATGGCAGTCTAAGGTGAAAACAAATAAAAGTATCTATTTGCTATCTACAAAACAGACAAAAACAACTGCAAAATATTGACCCAAATGTTCAGAAATGAAAATAAATGAGCCTATATCTGTAATAACTATCTTATACTTGCATAAGCACTTAGCAAGCTAACGAGTTTCAATGTTTTTCACTATAAAAGCCCTTCACACTCAGCCATGAAATGCTCAGACTTCAGGCTGAAACTCATTAGTATATTTTATCTAATATTCAAATCAAAAGTGCTTCAACTATCACACTAGATATATATTCACATACATACGTATATTTTTATGTACACATATATTCATGTTGAGTCCGCAGGTTTAGGATAGGAACAGACAGCACAGTAACTAATCCCTTTGGAGCAATAGTGCATTTGAAGTGAGCTGTTCCCGAACCATCTCCTCGAGGGACAGAGGGGCCATGGCCGATTCTTCTTTCTTTGCCCCCTTCCATTAATTTTCTCAAACAGACCTTGCTCAATATCGCTGTCTTCAGAGGCAGCCACGGTTCATCTCACTTCCTCAAGTAGGCTGCATGTTGCCAATTGCCTAGCATACTTGGGAAGCAGCTGATACCTCCATTTCCAGAAAGAAGAAAGAAAAAATTCTAGGATTAATTACTCTCCCGCTAAGAGCAGAAACTTTGTTATGACATATTGATCCACTCACAACATTTAAAAACGCTAATATCTTGCACTCTAAATAAAAAGCCAGGGATTCTGTTCTAAAGAGCTTGAATCTTATTTCAAAAACAATGGAATGAAGATGATGGGGAAGGACATTGAAAGGGAGGATGGAAGTGGGGAAAGGTAATCGTATAATTTCTCAGCAGACCTCTGTGCACAGTACAGTGGAACAGAAATGACGGGTTTGATTTACGCTTTGCTCAAACAGATGTCTTTATTTTTTTTTTGTAATTGTCACAGTAGAATTGAGCCTTACAGAGGATCTAAAGCCATTGTCCTATTTTCATTAAAAACAGGAGGAATTTTTCACTGATCTCCACAGATCAAGGCTGAAGCCTCAACTCACGGTTTCTGTCAGATTTAACTCTGCCAGCTAGAGGTTAGCAGAGAAAGCAGGAGTTCAAACAACACGTCTATAGCTCAGATACTTCGCAGCCAGGTATATTAACTTAAATCATCATCCATTTCTGTGGAATTTGATATAGAGGTTATGATCTGCAGTGGTGGAGATGCAGAGCTGCTGCCCACGCTGCCACCTCTGCAGCAAGGAGACAAGCACGACAGCAATCAAAAAAATCCTCCATGAGGATCATGAATCAGAGGCTGGAAAGACGCAAACCCATGTGTCCTATTGTCAATGGAGGCCTTTGCATACACCAGTGTCATCAGAGAAAGGGTAGGCAGCAGTGGGTGAGGCAAGCAAATGAGAAACATTAGGGAACATCACGAAAAAACGGAAGCAGTGAGGGAAACAGTCACTTAAATCTTCTCCCTCTTTGTGTATCATACTCATTTTCATGGTTGTTATGTTTGTGAGGAGATGTTTTTCCCCAAGGAGAAACCTGTCATCTTTCATTAACCCTTGGACGGGCAAATCTCAGCCAGCAAAAATGACCTCTGATTCCCCTCCCCAAAAGGTGCCATTCCCTCACTCGAGGCTTTGCACAGCATGTTTCTATGTTATGTTACCTGATAGACCAGACTGGCTGCACTTTACACAAAACAAAACATTTGAGCCCCAGATAGTGTAGATGTGACTGCATCGACTTCAGCATAGCTTCCTTGATCAATGTGCAGCATGAGGCATTGGATTTTATTGCATTAGAATAGCAAAAATTTTACTGTCCCCATTAAAATTCTTCCGTTAAAGACCCAAAGTACAACAATTAAATGTAATTAAAACTATTCAACATAAATATTGATATGTTTTGTTGCATCAGTGTGAAATTACATGTTGCTGAACCCTAATCTTTCATCTCATGTTTTAAAGACATTGGTTTATTAGTGTACTGATTGATTAGTGTAGCATCAGCAAATGCAGAAGGTCTGATGCTTATACTTCTTACATCTGATTTCTGAGTCTGGTTTCTCAAAGTATAGCATGGTCATTTTGATAGCTATGATAGATTTAATTAGAAAGCAGTTTTTCAAAAGTTCAGGCACTGCACTATTATTTTGATAGTTTTTCCTTCTTTTATAGTAAGTTCAGCAGAGATTGAACCACAGCTTTGAAGATTGTTTTGATAAAAGTAAGGCAGTGTGACAGATTTGACTTTATTATCAAAGACGACCAATTAATACACATAAATAAGAAAATCCTCAGAAAAACAAAGCCCCTCCGAAGGATAATCTCTCTCCCTTAATAAAATATTCCTTGGTTCCCAAATCCTTTAGTTTTCCCTTTTCACAGAGACATATAAATCAGTTTGTAAAATATATCATGATGTTCATACAAATGTAAAGGCAAAAAGGGAGTTCACAGCTGTACTAATGTCAATAATTTGACTTTAAATACTCAGGAGCCAGTTTTAAAATAAAAAGAAAAAAATAATAATGTATATAGGATTAATAGATATATCTCTTTAAAAGTATCTTTAAAATATAATGTATTGAATGCTCTTCCTCAACTTCTATATTCTTTTTTCTTTTTTTTTTTCAGAAAGAATGGTCGATTCTGGCACATGGTTCTCTTCAGTCTTTGCTGAATGTTACTTTCTTGAAACATTAAGGATACAATTCCATGTGGATTTATAAGCAATTCAGACCTGATTTTTTGTATAATTGTTGCAAATGAAGCATGTAATAATGCTTTGTCAAATGCATGAAAAATGGCTTTAGGACTTTCCAGCTGTAGGAGAGAGAAGAATGAAGAGGATTTGAGAAGGTAAAGAACAGGTTAAAAACATGTTACTTATTTCATTCTTCCAGTGCACAGAAATGCCTTTGCTTTGTTTATGTCCGAGCCTGAATAAATATACTCACCTTAGCATTTTGCAATAAGGTAGTTTTGCTTCCCACATTATACCACAAAGAGACCTAATATATTAGAAGCTGCATGGATGACATCTACATGTCATGTGCATTTTCTGATGATCGTGGGCAAATGCCAGCCACTTCTAGGTAATAGCCACATATTTGAATCATCACTATATAAACTGGAAAGAATGTCCAAATGCAGATATTTTATGCTATATATGTATAAAACATAAAAAATGTATATTCATGTAATGCATCTACAAAAGTGGCAGCTCAGAGTACAAACCCCTGTTAATCCCCAGGGTTGAAACTCACAATTAATAACATTTCTGAAAATCAGTACAGGCTAGGGCATAAAGACTGAAAAAAATCTGAGTGAAAGGAAGGCTATATGGAGTCAAAGAGGTAAGAGTTGAGATAATAAAACTGTTAAAAGGTCCACTGCCAGTATAATGTTTTTAATATCTGACTTCCTTACAAGCAAAACTAACAAAATCAGGGGTTCTTGGCACAAAAATATATCATGCATTAATATATAAAGCTTTCTATGATTCTGAATTGAAGAGGCATCAGATCGTTTCTTCTTCAACCAGAAAGATGTTTTTCTGCATATAGAAGAACTACTTCACCTTGTTAAAAACTCTTCATTCCCAGGATTTATGAGCTCCTATGTGAGCACGAAGATGAAGAAGAGTAGACACACAATATTTTTCCATCACACTTCATCATATGTCAAGAACAAAATACAGCCCAACAGCTTCTTGCGAGTCTTTTAAAAATTGAAGTGCTACTGTCTTAAGAATAGGGAAGCAGAAAGGCACTGAAGGAAGGTATAAGAGGCCATGTGAACGGTCCTGACTGCATTGGGATCTACTCAAGCCTCTTTTTCAGATTCAAGGACAGCTCTCCATGGTTCACAAGGGTGGAAATCCTTGCTTAGAGATCCCTTCCTCTCTCTGAAGTTCTTCACTTGGCTATTAAAATTATAATGGGTGACTTGATTTGATTTATTCTTCAACCTCTATAACAAGATTCTTGGTCCTATACGGCTATACTGCTCAGGATGTCCAAAACAAGTGACATGCTGCAAACTTACATTCCTTGTCCTTTAATTAATAGATAATCTTTAAATACCAGCAGTGCTTGTGCCTGCTTTTACACTGAAGGATGGATTAGGGAAATGTATTGACTTGTTTTCCACTTCAGTGAAAACACTTTCCACACAATCTATAGATAACAATGAGCAAAGAGGCAATGCTGCTTAACAAACCCACTTACTTTAAGTGCACTTCACTGCAAATATCTTGTTCCTGAAAAAAAAGAATATTGGCTACATAGATATATCATAGTGCTTCAATTTTTGAAACTGGAACGCAGATGAGCTACCTTCCTGTGGGACCATTTTGTAAAATAAAGTGCACCAGGTGCAATCTGGCCCATTCACTGTAAAAAAACAAAAGCATTTTCTAAGTGTATGTGTGTGAGCCCTAGGGATGAGTTGTCTCTGGCAGCAAGGATTAAGTGTTCAGACATGACAGAGAAATCATCTCTTTCCCCAGCTCCTGAGTGCAGGGCTACAATTCCAGTTCAGCATTGGCTAGATAGCACAGCACAACATATGGAAAGCAGAATCATCTGGAGCAGTTATCGCACTAAGAGAGCAGCTTTTGACAGAGCCAGTATGCTGGCCACTATCACACACCTAGAGAAAAGGCTGAGAAATGAGATTTACTCTGCATTTTGCAGAGTACACAGACCCTGCCATTGCCCGGTGCTTGGCTTAGCCCCAGTAATCAATCTACTCTTCCACACCACAGTGCCCCCGCTTTCCTTCAGCTCAAAGTGGCTCATGTGCTAGATACTGGCGAAAGTGACCATGACCGTGAAAAATCCACACAGAAGTGCCCCATTCCCAATCCAAGACGGCACCAATAACAAAAGTCAGAACAGCTGTTATCCCCTCAAGGGATAACTTTATGCCTCTTTTAGAGGAAGACTGTGTAGACTATGTCCATTCTACCTAGAATACGTTATGTTCAGAGAGAATGGGAAGAACAGCTATTCAATCTGTGAAAAAACAAATAAACAAAATCACGAAAAATGAATCTTGTATCTTCCCAGACCTATCTGGAACATCATTGTCTGAAACTGTCTCTCCCACAACCCCAGTCATGTGAAAGATGCTAGTTCTGAATTCCTCCTGAACATAGGTTAAATCGAGTATAGACAAGTGACTTGTGCCTGAGTTCCCAGAAAAGATGGCTATCTTGATAGCGGGGCACCGTAGAAAGGCAGGAATGTCCTCCTTTGGTAGAGCTTAGTGCTGATAGTAATGCTCAATGGCCAGGAAGCCACAAATAATTTGGAAAGTCTTCTGTTGAACACTTTAGATAGCAGACACCTATTTTAGTAATCTGCATCTCATTGAGTCTTTGCATCTTTCCTGAGGGAGCTGAGTGTGACTCCTTGGTAGCTTTTAGATGACTACAACTTTCAGAGGACCTGGGATATTGTTTTCTGTCAGTTATCTGCGATGGTCCATCTATGCCTCTAATCTGATTTGAGGATGGCCAGGAGAGCTTGATTTGGACTAATGGTCACATTTAGTCTTTTGCCAGGGATAAAAAGTATCATTTCATCATGTCACATGCGATGACAAATTAAACTATCCTTTCCCACAAGTAAGGAGGATGTAATGACCTGTCTTCTCATAGTTTGACTTTAGTAGTCTCTGTTGTTTAACTGCTGCTATTGAACTATGGACTTCGGGCCAGATTTACTGACAGATCCAAAAGAAGATATGATCTAGGTCCCAGACCTCCAAAAAGATGATGGAGAGATATTATGAATCCTACCAACCCCTAAAGTCTTTGAAGGAAAAAGTATAGATGTCTTTGAAGACATTTAAGTAGGACACATCACTGGGAAAAGGGCCTGTATAGACAGATTATATAGACTGCCTTGAAAGCACAATGAAGAAAACTAACAGCCCAGAAATCAGCCTCTGGTCCATACCCCCTTCCCACACACCTTCTTAAGCTATGAGGCTTGGGTTTGAGCCAGGCTGTGTTTATTATTTCGGGCTTGCAGGATCACCATGTGTGCGTGGCACAGACCGGAGCGCATCACAGCAACAGCACAAGGGCCTTGCTGAAGATGCCAGCCAAGGTCACAAGCTTTTAAATATTTCTCATTACTATGGACACTTTTTTTTCTTTTTTTTCCTGTGGGTCTGCTCAAGAGTCTCATGACAGTTCTGTATGTACTGTTTTGTATGTATGGGATCATCCAGAAGCACAAAACAAAGCTTAGTATGCTGCTCGGGAGGCTGAAGTACCACTGTTTTACAAAATGGCTTATTCAGGAACATATCATGTATGTCACTGCTCTCTGCACTAAATGTGGAAGATTTTATACTGCATTTGATGAAAACCTGACTTCAGTTTGTCTTTTTTTCCTATCATTTAACTAAAACTTGAAGTTTGGTTTCTAAAATACATAATGCAAACAGAAAACAATAGGCATAAAGTTACATCACTAACAGGATAAAAGGATCAATAAAAAGTGGTGAACATAGAACAGACGGGTGGCTCCGGGGGGCACCACACTGAAGGTTAGCAGCAACCCCCCAGTTGCCCAGAGCCCAACTCTGCTCTTCTCCTAACTCGTTGCGCAGGTGGGTCTCACCTCAGGGGACCAGGACCGCCCGGCGCGCCATGGCACCCGCGGCCTCACAGCAGAGCCAGGGCTGCTCACTCTGCCCTTCCTCGGAAAGACACCCAAGATGGGACCTCTACAAGGTTGGCATCACATATTGCTGACTCAGCAAGGGCAGGCTCCCGGCACCGATGACCTTTGCAGGAGAAAGTTTACGACCAAGCAACTTTGAGACAGTTCTGCCTCGAGCAGCCTAAACTTTCGTAACACTCCTATGCCCGTGCGCAGTCTCAGGAAAAGCATGTCAGAGCTGACAGCTGCAATTCGTCTTTCTAGAACTGCGACCGAGTGTGACAGCAAACACTCATCTTCAGCTAGGCCCATTTGGAAAAACGGCTCGGAGGCAAGCTGTTGAAAACAGGCTGTTTCAAACGGCAACTGTGAGGCCAGTGTCTGTGCTGAGTTGCCTGCGGTTCTGATACAAGGTCACAAAGTAGGACAAACAGAAAGAAGTTAGCATATGCTTAATAATGGAACATTTTTAATAATAAAATAATTTATTCCTACCTCTTATTCATAGATTAATTCAGGGAACCTGGAACCTAACTTATTCCCTCCAGAAGCTGTCCTCAGTTTGCTTACGCAACGGTATGTACCACGCACACCGAGTTAATTTTTTTGGTCCTCTCTGAAGGAAATATTGCATTGAGACAAAAATGAGGATAAAAGCCAGCGCGAGTTTTGTCACGAGGGCTATCTTGCCAAACTGTTGCTCCAAGCAGTCAGCAAAGAGTGGGTTACTCCACAGCCCAGAGCAAAGGGGCAGGAGTGGGTCACGCTAAGGAGCGATGCAGACGATTTGATACGGAGTTTCCATGCCAGAGACATGAGCTTGCACGCCACGCTAGTAGGTGGAAAGGCCAAAAACCAGGGCTGCAGGAAGGATGTCAGGAGTGTAAGGACACGGCTCTTGTGTTTACCCAGAATGACTCCAATGCATTTTGCAATGGCTCAACAACCTCAAAAGACCACAAGCAACAACAATTAAGTGTTTCATACCTATCATTTTAGTCCTCTAATGTCAGTTTTCAGCATGCAGAATGACACTGCATGGATTATGTCTCACATTTTGGAGGATCATTTCCAACATCACAGATCAGCAGACATCTGTTATTTACTTATTTAATGAGTGCTCACCATATAGCACAGTCAAATCACACATTTAACTACTATAAAAAACAAGCCCCTCTGGTCCTCCCAGCTTCTATAAGGCTTCTGAATAAAGTATTGCAAACATGTACAAAGAAGTGCTATATCCTATGAGGTTTGAAAGTAGCATTCCTAGGACACTCAAGATGGATTTCATCACAGTGTTTTAAGCAGCTTATCGTAGCAACCAGCCTAAAAGCATCCTCAAGTAGAAGACTTGTCAAAATCCTGTCTATTGTTTATATATTTTTATTGTTTATATATTTAAGTATTCCACAAATTAGTTGTATTTTTTATAATCATGTAATCTTCAGTTCATCTACCATATCTTTAGATTAGAAACCATTAATTTCTCTCTGCTCTGGCTACATAACAAAGACTTGGCCACTGAGCATCTACTCTGCTTGTCTATCTAATGCTGACACTACGTTTCCATCTTTCACAGAATCTTCCAAACTCCAAGATCCCATTAGAACGCTTCTAAGTGAAGCACTCATAAGCAGATGATCTCCAAGAAGGCATTAGTGCACAAAAATTCAAGAAGCGAACTTCACCTTTAGCTTCTTTCAGAGGGGCTAATCCTACTTCAGAGCCCCGCTATGCGAGACTGCCTACTGGGAAATTCTGTAAAATTCAGGAATGAAAGGAGTAGTCCAGAAGCACTGTGAAAGTTACTTCAAGCACAAGAAGTGCTTAGGAAACTCATGAGCTTTTGGAGTAACTGTGTCAGCTGGTCCATACAGACAAGACGCATCTGATCTCATCTGCTCTCTTTGTGCATCTCCATCTCTGGTAAATGCAAAAAAAATCACACTCAAGTCCCAGACTACCAGCAGTGGGGAAGACTGTCTAGAAATTGTTACATTTTTCCATTCCCAAATACATATATACCTATTTATAGTTTATATATGTGACTAAAAAATTAGGTAACTGCAGATTCATGACTTCTGAAATAATTTCATCTCAATATGAGTATTCAAAAGTGTTCTGATCAATAATATTGTATGAAATAAGAAGCTTTGATTTATAGTTTTAATTAATTATTGATGCTTAAATACAGATGTTCACAGGTAAAATGTTTTGCATTAATAATTATAAAAGTCATATTGGTTTCCACTGTGCAGTTTATTCAAATTAGAAAAAAGTTACCAATTATTCCACAGTTCACATGCAAAAACTGAAACATTATAGCCTGAAAAGTATTGATTTATTTTTAGTCTTCAATTAAGGCTTCCAGGAAATTCAACTAGGCAAACACATATCTTGATTAAAAAAAAAAATAGACAGACCATAATTCACTTAAGTTTCATTTCTGTTAACAAATATGATCAAAGTGAGTCCCAGTAGTATGCAGTTGCATTCCTTATCTTTTCAGGAGTGTATAGCTCATAGGAGTCAAAGTGATAGGGAAAGGAAATTTATCTTCAGCAAACGTTTCTTCAACAGTGTCTTGATTTGGAGTGCTGAATAAGCCATTGTAATGTTATGTCTGCCAAGATAAATAAAGCAAAACGAAAAACTGAACAGCTGATTTGCAAAGTTTAGAGGGACAACAGAACACTAAGAAGTCAATAGAAATAAAAACAAAAAGCAAAGTTTTTCATTCACACTTAATTAAAAATTAATTGCTTAAGACACTAGTTTGTTGTTCTTGTTTGATTTTGTTTGACTTTAAATTATGTGCATTTTGTATTCATAAAATATGACAACTGTCATTAAGTTCTCTAAATGAGACCAAGAACAGATAAAAAATACGGGATGACCATAAAAAAGACCTTCAAAATTCAAACTGCAGTGAAACAAAGTGTTACAACAGAGGTGAGAACACATGATCTTAAATGAAGAGAAGGGCAAGTATCTGACAACACATAAAGACACCATTTAGGTAGAATGCAGGAGCCCATGGACTCTAAAAAACATGTAATATTGGATATTAGATTAAAAGTTAACAGCCAAAATTGTTACTTCTTCTGATACAACCTAATGTATTGGACTAAAAACTGGAGCAGTTTACAAACTGATTCATGAGCAGATTAGATGTTTTTGCCTCAAGGTAGCAACGAGTCCCTTAGGACACAGAAACCTGGCAGCCTTACACTTGTATCTCCAAATGAGTCCAGCTCACTTGCAGTTTGCACTGAAAAATGACTGTCTCATATGACTGCACTGACATCAATCAAAAATTCAGAAGAAAATTCAGAGCTTCCACCCTTCTCCTTATAAGCTTAGTAGTTACATCACTAGTAACTAGTCCCTCAGTTTGAAAAATGCCACCATACAGTCACATGAATGTAAGGCCTACTTATAAAGTAAAAATAATGTTTGGAGATGTATTAAATATAACCTAAAATTGGAAGGCTGTCATATCTAGTTAACAGTTCTTGAAAATAAACACGGTTTTTGTGATGGATTCAGTTACTTTGCTTATTGAACAATACTTTTCCAAAGACAACTGTCAAATTAATTCCATAACTTTTTGCAGAATTAAATCATCCTGTGAATGACTTGTCTGTATACGTTCCAGTCCTTCTAAATTACATAATTGCATGTAAAAAAAAATTGATTGAATGAAATACTTGCATAAAATCTTTCACATAAAACTGAGATCTTCTCTTACATACAGGAGTTAGTTATTGAATTTTCATTATTATTTTAATCTGATCAGAGGAGTGAAGCATACACTAATGATGGTGTAAAAAGAAGCAGCAGCTTACCTATGTTATCCTTCTCTTTACAGGAAATAGAATAGCAACAGATTTCTCTGTCTTGAATAGCTGAAAGGTTTCTACAAAAAGAAAATTTCATTAAGCAGTGTTAGAGCTTTACAAAAGCTGACCATAGAAATTTCCATTAAATTACATCTTCTCTCTTTTTTTGTTCAGTGGGTTCAGTTCTATTCTCTGATATTAAATTTAAAAAGAATACATTATTACATATAACAAAAACCCTTTTTAAATTATAAAGATGTAAAGGCTATAGAGTAATTTCAAAAAAAAATCAAATTTCTATATTACAGGGACACTATGTAAGAAAGAAAAAGGCAGGAATCCATGAGTTGAATATAACTTTTGTAGTGGTAACTCAGTAATGCTGCCTTATTTATTTTCTCTTATCTTAGCATCCATCTTTTATCCTTTTGTATTAGAATTCATAGTTTTATGTGTACTAACTAACTAACTAACAAGCAACAATATTCAGATGTGCACAGCATTAACCTTCAGGAAGTTCATTATACCATATTATACCATATACATAGCTTAAAGGTATCAGATCAGATTCCTACTGAAAGGATGCTTCTCCCTACAGGAAGAAACCATATTTTAATTAACCTTTCTTCTTTCTGTGAATTCCCCCATCTCTTCAAAGTTTCTAAATACTTCACTATGTTTTCATTTATTTATCTTCCTACAAGTCATCTAAATGTGCAGAAAGCAGATTTTATTCCTAGTGAAGACGGAGAATAGACATACTGAAAAGGGAAGAGTCCTAAGATCACACAGAAGATACTTCAATAAAAAAGGGAACAAAATGGCCTCTCAAGTACCAGTTTAGTTGCTTAGCCATGGAACTATCTTTTATTATCAAAACTTCTTCATTTCATTCCCTACTGACTAAAATTATGTCATTTGGGGCACAGAAACACATTCTGCAAAATCACTGCTGTAGTAGCCATTTTTGCATAAATGTACACTTCCCTTAGCAAATGCCTCAATTTAAGTTAGTTTCAGTAATCTATAAGAATTTGCTTTGGATATATGCCAAAAATACTTGAATTGCTTAAATTCACAGACAGTTGTTCCAAATGATTCTGTTCTAATGCCACTTGAGCATTAAACTGCCACTACAACATACTCTGAGAAGTGTAAAAGTGAGGCTATTACTCTCAATAGCAGTTGCATCTTCAGTGATGGGAAAACAGGATATCTGAAACAACTTTTACAGCTGAAACAATAATCAAGATAGGTTCAATTTTACTGCAGTCAGTTTTCAGCCTAGGGTGCTATTTCAACTGCCAGCAGAGCTCAGAGCAGAATATCTGAGAATGTAAAATGGAATCTGTTATTGCTGGCTATTGACATAGACTACCAATGACTTTCTCTTATGCATTGAATTTCAGAGTGCCTCAGCTTTTTCACAAGTTAGCTACTTACAATTTCTCAATTAGCTGTTTTTCATCCAGTGCGCCTGGTAGGTCTCTCTTATTTCCAAGGACTAACACCTGAAAGAAAGAATTCCTGATCATTGAAAATCCAGGAGGAATAAAAGTTTATTTTTGTCTTTAAGCATTTGCTGACATTCTTTTGGATTGTAAATCCAAATATTTAAAATACAATAGCTGACACTTTTGAAATGACCAGTGACTGTGCAAACAGACTAGAAATCCTCCCACCCAGTCTGGGTCAGATGCTGGCTATCCACCCTTTGAAAACTTGATCATTTAGTCACCCGATCATGCATTAATATTTTAGCTTGGATCACAAGTGCACTTTGGAAATAAATGTCACAACTGTCCCACTTACTCTGTTTTGGACCACATTATGGAATGGAGTCTGTTTGATAAACTGGATTACTTTTGCATGAAACTAAACCTGAAGGGGAGCATGCACCAGGGCACGCAGATCAGCAGTGGACACTCAATCTGCACGACCAAGTTAAAGCTCACCCAAAGCAGCCACTCCAGAAGTACAGAGAGTGCTTCATTTTACACCTGCTTCGTTTCACAGTCCTCCTCTTATTTTGCCCACCTACTTCCCAATGTAGACACAGGCCACTGGAAGGCATCCAAACCATAAATTACCAACACCAACCACTGACCGATTCTGCTGCTCTCCCTTACTGCACCCACAGGAGAAAGGTTGCCATTACATATTAAGTCTGAGAAATAAGAGAAGTTTGAAGAACAGATGCTGGGACTAAAATTTTAAATGTACTCAAGGTCTCAAGTATTAATAAAGTGAATGAGTTGAACACAATCTAAGTAAGTAATGGAAGGCTTTTCTAATTACAATTGCATTATTGTTTTCCATATGTGTCAAAATCAAGACTGTTTCATATTTCACATGGATCTGGAACACATTAAACCTCATTGCTTATCCTCTCAGCTTAATAACGGTACCTTAAAGTCTATAGTACGAAGTCTAAGTACAATAAATTAAAGGAAGTTCAATACCAAAGAAATAACAATAAATAAAAAAATACATTACTGAACCCTGGAAATAACCATACCTGTCAAGCTGGGGAATTGGAATGTAATATTATAAAGTACAAAGGGAAAGGAGCTTGGTTAAGTACTTCTGAAGATATTAGAGAACTATCATGCCAGGAAGGGACAGAAAGAAGTAAAACAGGATGTGAGAGTGCAAACATAGAGAACAGAAAGACAGTGTCATCCTCCAGCCATGGCCTGAATGTAGGCTTCTGTAGTATATGTTCAGTAACATATACTTACTACATGAAAATACAGTAACAGAAAACGTTACCGAAAAAAAAAAAAAGAAATGGGGAATCTCTAGAAAAAATCTGCTTTGAGAAAGGGTATATTTGTTTAACTTTATTCTCATATTGACTTGATATTAGCTACCTGTCTACTCTTCCTTAGTTGACTTCAAGCATTCCCACTGGCCAAAGTTCCAAATATTTGTTTACAAAGATCAGGGTCAAGCAAGAACTATAAATTTTTGAGTATCTTTCCTGGCTGACCATGTACCATTTCAGCCTTTCTTATGATCAAACGTCTGAATCCTTATTAGGTGACACCAGCATCAAAGACCAATGATGCTAACCAGACTGATCATACTAGGTCTAAGTCAGCAGATCATAATTAATCAAACAATAATTGATTAATTTTGAAAACAAGAAATATTGGAAACAAGATTTCCACTTCCTCAATTCCTCGACAGAATTTTAGAAAGCACACTATTCTTTGGCAAAATGAAGATCCTACCTGAGAACAGATTTGTTTCTCCCACATATTTTTAGTTTGAAAAACTAAAAAGTGAAGAAAAAGTCATGAGACAGAAGAGTTCAAGTTCCTTCACGTCCTCTGGAAGTAGAGAAGACTACTTGATGTGAATGTCTGCCAGCCTTCAGAATGACAAATCCCACATGCCTTAAGATACTACTGCAAATGTATCTGGGTGACAGGCTCGTACTCAGACAAGAAGGGGACTGACTGGAATTACTATCTGATAATGTTACATGTGAAAATGAATTTGTTCCAAATATTCTGACCTTTAAACTGGAAAACATACAAACATACTGCAACACTGATAAGATGCTGAGTGTTGTAAAAAAAAAATCGCAATAATTTTTGTAAAAAGAGAGCTCAGTATCTCAAGGTTTAAGCTACTATTTTTAAAAGAGGCCCAGACAACCAATTCATCAGGATTTAAGACACAGAATTTACATTTCTGTAGGAACATTAAAAAAAAATCAAAATACTTACTGGAATTCCATGCAATTGTGGCTTGTCTATCAAATTGTGTAGCTCATTCTTTGAAGCTTCTACTTTTTCTATGTCTGCTGCATCTACCATGTAACTACAATGAGAAAATAGTTATTTATGGTTTTGTCCATTACTTACAGAAAGCTGCATTAAAATATCCGAAATGTGACAAATGTGTTCTCATTTACAACAGCAGCACTGAAGTACTTCTGAGATCTCTAAGCCATGCATTTATTAATGCCTAAGAATGCACAATCAAACATGGGTGGTGGGAAAACATGTCTTGGAATATACAGTTGCTTGGAACAGGAATACACCTGGGATTTCTGGATGTGTAAGAGGTTCTGTTCTATTTGTACTGTGTTTGAGTCTTTATATTGAGTGGTTAGCCCTTTGTCAGATCTAAGCATATTATTAAAGACCTTCCTAGGAACAACCTTGCCTATTGTCATGAAATTTTCAGTACTACAATCTAACAGCATGAAGGCTAAGAGCAAATGGATGGAAACTGGGATACTATTAAACATACCTGTATTTGGTGATGGCAATCAACAAGATTATTTCAAGTGCAGGAGATAATTTTCTGCCAACTGGATAATGTAACAGGTCTCCTTTACCCTTTGTCCAAACTCCAATAAAGTCAAAACAAGTCATTCTAATGCGTCAATCTCACATTCAATAAAGTGTGCAAAAACTTTCTCCTCACTTCCTATACCTACTGATAAATGTCTTTATAACTGAATAACTAGCTGGTTAAGTCACTGATTATCCTATTGCTACCAGCCATGTATTTTTTTTTAATTCATTTTTGTGTTTCTACAGACTCCTCAGTTTCTGGAAAGAATGCTGCTGCATTTTATGTTTCCCCCTTTTTTTATGTTATCATCCCGTTAAGCTTAACAACCCACCGTAAGAGAAAAGCTGAATGACTAAGAAAGGGCAAATGATGAAGGCGGACAGGGATAAAAGTACACCAATGTTAATAATACACATTTTAAAATTCATTTTTTATGTAGATACACAAGACAACTTACACAACTGCATTGACTCCTCTGCAATAACGCTCCCACATGCTTCGAAATCTTGGCTGCCCTCCAATGTCCCAAACCTGCAAGAGGTGAAAACAAGAACAACTGACATCCTCGAAACATTTTAAGTTACTTTGAGCTACACAGTACTAACAGAGACACCTACATTACAACAGAAGTCTTACATACAACGCCAGGTTTATTTACACTACCTAAACGTAGGCATTTTATAAAGTGACCAAGCTCATTCTTGTTTTGCCCTCAAAAAATCAGTATTTTGAGTAGATGAGAATTAACTTTACAGTATGTGAAGCTAGTGTGAATCAAAACCATCTCTAAGATCGAAATACCAAAATAAAGATCTAAATCCTGCAGGCAAAGCTAGAGCTCTTGAAGGTATATCCAAAGAGCTACTAAGTTACCAGTCGCATACGTATTAAAATAGTGATGAACACATGATAATAAATACGTTCCTTTTGTTTTGAGTGTTCATCAAAGACAAGGGGTAATAACTGTTTCTTATTTCGAACAGATTTTGCTGTCAAAGCAATATGCTTTATATACCAAAACTAGAAGGCATATCCATTATAGCAAAAATTGGAATTGAAAGCAACATACACAGAAGTAAAAGTTTATGTCTTCCAAATTTCCTTAGAAGTTGTTCTCATATTTGTATTTTCTAAACTCAAATGCATTAACGCTGCTGTGGCAATGAAGACTTGTACAACAAAGATAGACTTAAGAGATCCTTTGCATTAGGGCTTTTTCAACTAATGTGGACTATTTTTTTTTTATTCCATAGTCCATATATCATATTTATGTATCAATTTCTCTATTATTTTCAACACCTTAGGTTCATATTTTAAAATGAAATATTTCCCAATTTACCATTAAGATCATTCACTGACTGCTATCTTACTCCTCCTGCTGGCATAAAATTAATACACTACATAAATGTAAATTGCCTTTGATCCTCTTTATATTATTAAGAGTTATGCACATTAAAGAGAGCAGAGCGAACTTCTAAACACAAAATGGATATCAATTATTATTATTATCTGACATCTGAGGGACTGTTTCAAAGGTCTTCATAAAATAAACCATTTCTTTTTAAAGCTCGAAAGAGATGAGTAGATAGCACAATACTATATCTAGATAACAAACCCCACACCAACATGAATTATTCCAATAACTCATCAGGACCTTGATATCATCAGTAACCATCTGCTGCACATCTGTGCTTAGGCAAAAAGGAACCAATTTATCTTCTTGGTAGGTCAGAAGAAAAAGAAAGAAAGGGAAAGA
>NW_010581893.1:96268-108186 GCF_000705375.1 Tinamus guttatus | reverse complement strand
CTTTTATACTATACTAGAGTGCATTGCAGAATAAGTATTATTCTCATTATTTTCAAGAGACACCTTGAAGCAACAGAAAAATAAGTCATTTCCAGTCAGTTTCCCTAATAATGCTTGCAGCTATTCCGTAGGACGGCATGGAAGACACAAGATAGACTAGGTATTCTTAATAGCACTTGCAACTCAGTTAACATCAATATGTTCAGTTTTAGCTATCTGAAATGGGGATCATGATATAAAAAAACATTTCCTTCCTTCCCCATCAAACTGATTATAGAACTAACATTTCTTGTTCTTTTTATCATATTGAATAGACTTGGGAACATTATTTTCACAAATCTTTATAGGTAGTATTATTCCAAGCTGACCAGACGATATAAAGAACCAGAAAATGCCCACAGAATGACCAGATCGTACAGGGAAGAAAGTTCTATTTTCTTTGCTACCTAGTGTCACTGCCTCAGGGGAGATTGAAGTCTCAACCATTTAGTGCAGCACTATCTGTTCAATCACAATGTTCTAAGACAAGAATCTCTGAAAACGCCTTCTTTCAGTTCCCATTCCTCATGTGCCTCCAAGGTTCCTTCCTAAGACTGCAGCTATCAGCTATTTGTAAGAAGCAAATCTTCTTTTGCACAAAGGCATTGTAACAGTTGATTAAAATTGCAATTGTGGGAATATGTTCAAAGGTTTTCAGTTACAAGAGCACTTACTAACACCCAAAGTTGTGTTTCTTTTAGTCAGCATATATTGTACAAGGGCTTGACACTTAATGAGCAAGGTGTAGAAGGGAAAAGTAGCATTTTCTAGATGCAAGTTTATAATGTCTTTTTTTTTCTGGACATTATGGGTAAGATTTATCTTGGTGATTGATATGTCTACAAGGAGACATTTGTATCCAGACGCCAATGTGTGTGTTCAGTATCTAAGATCCCACTGTAGCCAGTGAAGTCTAGACAGCCATTCAATTCAGTTGACCAGATGGAGATGTCTTCTTTAGGATGGCAGATTTATGCCCAAGGCTCTGTTGACTGTACTGACAAGATCCCCACTGTTAAGAGAGCTTAAACGTCAAGCCAGCATAGAGCTGTTTATATTCGGGCATCTCAATCTGCGAGCTGAATCTGACACTATATATACTTGAACTCTTGTATCTTTCTTTCTTGTACTTGTATCTTTCTGATTGGAAGTATAAAAGAAAATATCAGCCATAAAACCTTAAATTCTGAACAAGCAAGTGAGGAAATCCAAGAAAACACACGATCAGAACAGTATTTGTTCTAACAATTTGAAGGTAGAATCAGCAACACCTTCCATCACTTTGTACACGGACAAACACATGTTCAGACACATGACTGAAAGATCCAGGGCACAGACAGTAAACATGCTCATAATATTCAAAGCCAACTCAAATGGATGAAGTCAGGCAGTGACTTTCAAGTATGAGATTCATCTTTCACAGCAGGCATCTAATCCAAGTAACTAAGATCTCTTTATGGTTACTGAAGAGCTCTGTGGGCATCTACAGCAGGAAATGATTACATTGACCTTGCACAGCAAGTGACTCATCCTTGCAAAGCACCCACTCTGCTGCAAAGAGTGTAATTCAGACAACCAGCTCAGGCTAGATTCCTCTTTTCTACGTGAGGCAGGAGAGAGAAATCTTTAACAGTCATTTATTATAGAGTGGAATCTTCACTGAGTAATGGGCCTTGTCTAATAAGTGGGAAACTTAAAAAGTCTCCCCTAACATGAAAAATGCTCAGTCCCTTCAGCATCTTTGTGGCCCTTTGCCATACTTGCTCCAGTAAGTCCCGTTTTTCTCTTACTGGGGAGCCCAGCAACAGGGACAGTATTCCAGAAAAGGTCTGGAGAGGAGATTGCTACCCTCAAATTGCTGACGATGCTCTTCTAATGATGGCCAGGATGCCCTTGGTCTCCTTTAGCTGAAGACTATACCGGTTGCTCACAATCAACTTTATAATCACCACGACCCCATGCCATTTTCTGCAAAGCTGCTTTCCAGACAGTCAGCCCCCAGTCTCTACTCATGCAAGCAATGGTTCCTAACTGCTGGACTTTGCATTTCCCTTTCTTAAACTTCGTAAGGTCCCTGTTGGCTCATTTCTCCAGATTGTCAATGTCTTTCTGAGTGGCAGCACAACCATGTGGTCTATCAACCACTTTCGCCAAGTTTAGCTGAAAACTTGAGGGTGCCCTCCGTCCCATTGTTCAGGTCATTAATGAAGATCTTAACATTAATGAAGATCTTAATTATCAATACAATACTAGTGACCGACCTTCACCTAGACTTTGTGATGCTGATCATCATCCCTTCAGCCCAGCCGTCAAACCTTTCTTCACTCCCAATGATAAACCACTTGGATACCCCACAGAAATTCTTCCTTATAGAAATAACAGTGTTTTGACCTAAAATCAGCCCAATTACAGTATGGACTTTTTAAAAAGGTATAGATCATCTGGAACGGCCAGCAACTGATGAAAGACTTGGGAGTTCATACAGACAGCATGCACAGGGACAGAAATTACTGCATGGCGACATGACAGGTGAGATTTTTATAAATTTTGCTGATGAATTATTAAAAAGCAGGATAGCTCTGATTCTGCCAGGATGTTTGAGAGCGGTATACGAAGAGGAAGAAATTCAGCAATTAAGGAAACATGCAGGGATGGGATCTTCCTCCTCCTTTCTGTCCCAGCAGAGCAAATATTAAGTACCAGGAAGGGCTGCTGGGCTTGGCTCCTCCAGCTCACTCCCGTGCTCAGCACAGCCTGGCCTGAGCGGGCACCAGCCTCCAGTGGTTACAGCTGCATCCACAGCCCAACCCCTACAGCCTGAGCGCACAGGAGCACTGCTCCCTCCAGGCTGCAGTATCGGAGAGGAGTGCGGAAACTGCCTGCAAGTGTCACAGCAAAACCTTAAAGGAGAGCAACGAAAAGGAAGTCGATCTGTCACTTGGGTGCATTAGTGTCTTATGCTGGTCTATTTCTTTTTACATTTGAAACTATTCCAAGGCTATCATTCTAAGAATCAAGGGCTGATGAGCTGTAGCCTCACAATCATTTAAAATCAGTTATCTATATTTGTCTTCTGAGGCTCTATAAAATGTTTAAAAATGTGTTAAAAAACATTTCAGGAATAATTTACCAGTAATTAAGGCGAGGGAACCTCACAGAAGAAAACTATAACTAATACAGAGCTAATCCAAAAATAGTGCAACTCAATCAAAATCAAATCACTACATGAAGAAAAAAAGGTACCGGAATTAGAACTTCTGCTAGCTTAGGAAAACAAATGCAAAAATAGGAGGAAAGTAAAGATTACAGGTTCCTTAGTTTTTGCATTCTTCTGGAATTTAATGGAATCTAAAGACTCCATTAAAACTGAAGTCAACAAAGCAGATGGTGGATGATGTACTAGCCTAATACTTTTTCTTAGTGGCCTTTTCTCTTTTTTTTTCCTCATGGCAAAAGAGATAAAATATTAACATCACCTATTTGTTGGTGTTGTGACTTTGTCTCTCTGAAGTGATCAGTCTTGGTCTTCAGGAATGTCATGTTTTCCCTTGGTGGCTTTTTGACCCAGCTGGTTTCTTAGCCTCACTCTTACATCAAGTTTAATTGCTTCTGTTCAGCAGTGTCCCCTGAGACTTCTCAAAAAGGTCAGATGTAAGACATATCTCCTCATCAAGAAGATCATTCATGACATCTCTGAAGGACTTCATATTCATTTCATAAAATAATGTTTTAGCCAGGAATTTTAATAATAGCTGATATTCGGGTATCATAAGACTTGCATGTTTGAGAAAGGTAACCTGCTTTGTTGGGATAAAAATATGGCAGAAAATTTCATTCTAAATCCTAGCTCAATGAAAATTCAGCATTCTCCAGTCTTCAGTTTATCAACAAATGATGACATCCCTCTTACAGTAAAATAATTTAGAAATAATTTAGCTGTTAGCTATCAAATTTTAACAGCTGATCTAGATACAGGTTACAGTGACTTATCAGGGTTTCATCTTGACAGGAATTTAAGCATGGATACAAGAACTGTATTCTCCTAAACTTATCAAAACTGCATGCTGTTCTGCACGGGATAAATAATTTGCTGGGGCAGTTTTCAAATCCCATTATCGCTTAGAATCTAGTTAACATATTACTCTATCTTAATATTATCACTTTATTCTCACTATATTGTTCCCACTTTTCATGTAACCTGACTTTTCAGGTCACAATGTTAAACGAGGCATAGTTCCATACATCCCAACAGAAACTCGCTTACTTCCTCCCTTACTTCCTCTCCTTACCATATAATCTGGGTAAAAACCTCCAGTATAAACCTACTAGTCACTTTCCTCACCTACTTGAACTATCCCATTTCAAAAATTGCAGCTACTTAAGTCTCTCCAGGTTGTCCTGAAATCAGTAATTTTACCTGTGCCATACTCTGCTTTCCCCCATGGTGCTGGTGCCACCAGGCATACAGCTGTTTGGGAAGCACACTGTCTGGTAATCCAGCAGGGAAGAAGCTAGCTTGCTTCTTTTATTTATTTTCTCTTGTTTTTTCATTTGTTGAAGAATGTTGAAGAATTAGTTTCATGAAGAATGAAACTAATACATAAGAAAAATAACGCACAGCTGTGTGCCACTCAGTATACCTTAGTGATGTATGGCATAAATATTGCCTATTGCAAACAGAAATGTAGCTCTATTTTGAAATTTCACCTTCCCAACCTTACCTTCCACATAGTATAAGCACTACCACAAGCAAATCTGGCCACAGAGAAATGAACCAACAGAGATGAGGGAGAGCTAGGATGATGCCCTATGTACTGTAAACACAAGTGACAAAAGGAGCAAGACAGTGACCAGAAGTTAAATTTCATCACTGATGAAAATGCATGTGGGTTTTCACCACGTTTAAAGAGAGCATTCACCAGAATCAGGACAGAAAACATAACGAAATAACAGCATCCACTAACAATAAAAAGCTGCATACTGTTACTCAGCAGAATGTGCATCTTATGCAATATTTCTTCTTTCTCCGCAGAGACCAGTTCAGTTACCATTCACTCTTCTGGTTCTTGAGACCCCTCCAAAAGCTGAGCAGTAATTTTGTTTACCTTCCACTGGATGACTTTAAGCCTGAAATGGTGTACACTTTGTCATTTTTCTGACCTTTTCCACTGCCCTAAGAGCAGTGGAAAAGGTCAGAAAATGGCTTTGTGCTATCCAGCAGTATATGGGCCTGGCTGCAAGAATTAGTTTTGACAGGTTTTTAATTCATTATCTTATATTTCTCCAGATAAACTGCAACTGATGTAGGCTTACTTACTGACATCCAAGCTCCTCGATGTTTCCAGAGAGCTATCCATTGTACAAAGTAATGCTAGTCTTGACTAGCTATTCCAGGAGGTATACTCCAAAGATTAAATGGATTTCATTACCTTTCATGCATGGTGGTATTAGTTCCTACATATTGCTTCATACTTGCCAGCAACACATGACACTGACAGCAGTGAATTCCATGGGGAGGAAAAAAAAAAAGTGCTGAAAAAAATGATCTTTGGGAATAAACTATAGAACAGAGAGTCAGAGAGCTATTGTACACTCACATTTGTAGGTGCTAATGGTTCAAGCAGTTCCCAGTCCATCCCTGAATACACAAATGATTAAAAATAATAACAATAATATTTCCGTTTCCATTGCCTGAATGGAGTAGGGATGTCCCCTCAAAATTTCCTACTTTTCTCTCCTAAAGCTCTGATAGTATGTACTTTTCTTGTCAGTATATATTTTAATAAAAAAAACAATAGAAGTATAATTATATTATTTTAAAACATTAAACCGCTAACACTCAAAAGTTGTTTTTTTGGCTACAAAAAAAAACATTTCTTATTGATTTTTTTGTATCCTATAAGTATACCTTTTTTACTTTAATATAAAAAAGAGTTTAGTTGGTTTGTATTAAATTTTATACTAATCATCATATCATAGTCTTAAAAAAAACCATGATCATACACACCCTCCATATATGTGTGTGTATATATTTTTAAATACATATATATATATAAAAATGTGTGCGATAGATGTGTGACCATATTTTGCTTTCTTGCTCACCTGTTTTATGACAAGAGGAAGATCCAGATTGTCCCCCAAACTTAAGGACTATTACAATACTGATGCACAGTTACAAAATGGAGGTTACCAAGCCAACAGTGATTTTGCCCGGCCATTCCTCATGTCTTCAGATGTTTGCTATTTTTCCCTTGACTTTCTACTATGATATTACATTTCATGGGAAATTAAAAACAGGCCAAGCACGGGTAAGAGTTTTTATTTCAGTCAAACCTGATGTGATTTTTTCAAGGGGCAGTTTTAAGAGGAAGGAGGGTTCAGGGTAAAGAGAAGAGATAAATAATATGAGAGTTTTCATTTGGAGTGATTTAAAAGACTACCTGCAAAACATCAAGTTGTTACGTCTTTTCTAAAAGACTCTTTCAAATGCTATCTTTCAAACCTTATTGATTAAAAATCTTTAAAATGTTATCCAGTAGGCCTGCTAATAGGTAAGTGATTGTAGAGGAAAATAAGGATTATCCCACAAACTTGCAGCACTGAAGTAGGTACAGTTGTAATGCCCAGCTGAAGGCCCTATTGCCATGCAAAATTCTGAAATAGTAAACCAAGATACTTGACCACAGGAATAATAAACAGTCACACAATCACAGCATCTACATGTTCATTTTAAGTTTGGGTTGATTTTAGTCCAGCTTTAACATCTCCCAAGCAAGAGAAGCCATTTATTCTTTTTTTCACCTCTTGACATGCTCACTGTTTAGAGGTACTGAATAGGTAGAGAGAAAAGATTCACATTCATGTAAGAGGATATAGCAAAAAGTATTTCAGGATTTCACCAGTCCAGAGGGAAAAACAGTATTTTGAGAACTGAGAAAGGAGGGAAAGCGAAACACAATCGAACTGCCAGCATCTGTATTTTTCTATAGGCCTAAGAGATGGTGCACCAACAATTAACTTGTATTACAACAAGTTAATAATGTTTTGGGAGAGCTAGACGTTATGTGAGCTAAACCTCACTTTCCACTGAGATGCCTGAGCGGAGAGAGAAGTCAGTTCACATTTCATTTGCAGTTGTGCAAGAGAGAAACAGAGAGAGGCAACTTAGCTCCACTAATTCCCCAGAATTTATGACCTCTCTAATTGACTCTGAAAGAGTAGAGTGAGGCTGTGTGGCATGTTTATCATTAAAACAGACTAATACAACACAAAATATAAGTCTACATGCTTAAAAAAGTTATAATTTTTGAACTAAAAAACCTGATGAACAAACTTCACGGATTCGTCCACACCTCCTCACAGCTTCAGTAAATTGGGAAGCCGTCACTTTTCAGTACAATTTATGCATTTTTCAGCACTGTGTACAGTCCAGCACTACTCTATCCTTCCCTGTGAATAAAATGTACCCCTACTTTCACACAGCAAGAGGATACAACATAAACTGTTGAATGTGCACAAAGATTTGAATGAAAAGATGTACGAGAAAACAAATTATTAATGTCTTCCAGTTAAAGCAAGTATGCTTACTTTTGATTCCTTCATCTTATTGACTAGAATTATTATACAAAATGGATCTCTAAATAAAGTCTATTAAAAAGAATATTCCCTGTAAAGCATTTTAAATAAAAAGGAGGAATAATCAGCTACTGAGTTAAACTATCTATCTTCCCTGAACCTAATGAATTCCACGTTTTCAGTTGAACTAACTTCATTTTTTATAGTCGTTCAAACATGTACTTACCTTTATGGTAACATTTCCTTTAGTTATTTTTCTCATATTGAAGCCCACAGTAGGAATCATATCTTCTGTGAATTGCCCTGACTAGAATACAAAAAAAAAAACCTATTATAAATAATTGATAGAGAGCAGATAAGTTTCACATTTGCAATCTATTTTATTTCACAATTGAGGGGAAAAAGTAACAGCAACAAAACTTTCTACGAGAGCATTAGCCAACACTTCAATTAATGCATTGTCATGGTGAGGAAGGCAGTTCATTTCAGCTCATTTAAATAATCTTTTATTTTCCTCACTGTCAAAGATCACCTGAGAAATCACAAGACTTTGGATAATTTTTCATCTGATGTTCGAGCTGACCAGAAAGCTGCTTTGTCACAACGCAATAAAATGGACAATATTACGACTTTTCCCTATAGTTTCTCAACACTGCTACCAGTGGTTTAGCTCCAAATGTAAACTAATGGTGAAAGAACACTCAATCTAGAAAGTACTAAATGCAATCCCTTTTGGTCTGAATAGATTGCAGTAGAAAACTCCCACTGCTAAAACTGAGATTAGGATGGAAAATGTAGTAAAATTAAAAGTACGCACTGGATGAAAAATAAGATAGATGGAAAATATTTTTCCAGTAAGATGGAAGAATATAAGGAACTCAACACACTCTAAACTCAAAGTGCCAGATATGTCTTCTATCACTAAAAGAAATATTTCTATGAAAGCAACTTATTATCATGACAAACAGGTATCTTACAAAAAACCGCCTACTACAGAAGATGGCTTTTAAGGAGAATGCAGATGCTCAGTACTAAGCAGATTACTTGTTACTCATTCTTTCCTTCTTCCTTTTCAAAATCTGTCATTAATAAGTTATTTTATCTCACTAGGAGGAGCACACCAAGATATGTAGGTCACTTAACATTAATGTCTACACTGTGGATGAAGAACTCTCTGTAAGGCACACAGTAGTTCTGGTTTTCCAGAAGTTCTGGTTACCTAGGAAGGAGGAAAGCAGGATATACCATGGGTCATCAGGACTTTTCTACCCATACTCTCATCATCCACCTTAATCATCACCCTCACCGTGTCCTGGAATGTGTTTTTTTTTTCTTTTTTTTTTTTTCTTTTACTTTTAGGGTGGGTTTTTTTAAGAAAGCCTGGATATATAGACAAGGAGGAAAGCAGGCACGCTCCAAAAGGACTCTCCCACCTGACAAGTGGGAGCTTCGAGGCCCATCACAGCAGCTGTGCCTCTCACACTGCAGGACCAGCCATCACCTATGCCTACTGGATTTGCCATAAACTCCTTCTTCACTGTTTGTGGCGGAATGAAAACACTTCACATTTCTAGTTTGCATTCACCAACTAAGATTGACTAGTTTTAATCTAGGACTTCAAAAGCTAACTTTTCATGGTTATTTGTTCCTCTCTCAAGATTTAGGGTTTTGGAATTAGATCCTTCAGGCAAGAAACAACTTCCATCCATTACTTATTCGATCTTACCTACGGGAATAAATTCTGTACTGTGTATCTTCCCCATCTTTTGTTTCTGAAAGTCTCTCTTTTCTCTTTCCTTGCTTCAGTGACTTGTCAACAGCAATAGGGAAAAACAGTGAAGACAAATGTACTTGTAGTCTCATAGAGATACATGTACCCAGCAGAGACAGAATTTTTGATGGGATAGAGTAAGACAAAGCCACTCAGTAATAATCTGCTGTAGCAAAAAAAACTGTCCTAATTTTCCAAAATACATAGTGCATATATTTGCAAAAGATAGACATTCACACAGAGAAACCTTGAGGAGGTAATATGATTATTCGTGAACAGGATGCTCTGGTATTGGGGTTAGAATACAAAGAATTAACATCTCCTTTATTGATCCTTAGTCCTTTCTTCTAAAAAAGTGGTTGAACAGAGTCAGCTACAAACTACTGTGTTTACAGTTCTTTTACCTTCCCATACAATGAGGAAAAGAGGGTAATGTGTGACATCTTTTGACCATATTTCTCCAAAAACTCTGATTATTGCATTTTGCTTCTAGTGTTCTATGTTCAATAAAGTAAAAGGAAAAAATAAATTGCTTGCTAAAGAAATTTTACATGACAGATTTCTGACAGTACTTTTTGTGAATATTCAAGGTACTGTTAAACATTTTTTGCTGTATCTCAGTAAAAATAAAAATAAAATAAAAAGAGAGAGATTATACATCATCCTGTCAGAGATAAAAATAACTTATGCTAAGTTTATAATATCATTCTTAAATGTTGGTGAATGCTGCACTGACAATGAACACTGTTATTACCCGTAACTATATCAAAAACAACGGGCCAGATTCTACTTCATTACATCACTGCACATCCAAAGCAGACAGCAGTGAAATTACCAGTCCTAGTGGAAACCTTGGGTAACAGCTGCTTCTGCACTGGTAAGAGAGGACCAAACACGCCTCTGACTTTTCAAGGAGGAGACTGTCTCAAAGTATGTTTATGTAGTGTTAGCATATTAGGACCTCTGAATGTTACTGCCATATGAACATATAACTTCTTATCATTTTTTTATGACCTGTTGTATGACCCATCATTTTGTGATGGTTGCTTCCATCATTCCCTAGGGATCATCATTCCCTAGCTATACATACAAAACACACACACACAGTCCCCAGTCTTATTTGCCATCCCCGTTGTCAACTGCATTCAGGAATAAGTTGTTATTTATTGCCTTATCCTAAGCTACTTCCAAACTCTTACCACCTTTCTTTGGAGATTATGACAGCAAGTCATCTGCAGACTGGGAAATGAAAGTTTTGTAGCTACAAAATTACTTTTTGTGACAATCCTTAAGTCAAAAAAAATGGATGCCTTTCAGAATATTTTTAAATTATACATTTGTTGACAAGAATCAAACCTGCACTAACAACAGTGCTGTTTCATCCATGGTGATCTTAGCATGAGAGCGAGAGAAACACAAGATGTCACCCCACAGGTTGTGGTATGTAAGTTAGAGGACAAATATTTACCTACTTAAAGTGTAATGCCACATACTACTAAGACAGCACTGAGTCCTCTGAACTGCTGCATCCTTATTTGTTCCATTTATGAGATCAATATAAGAAGCGAAGTAATCTATTAGGCTTTTTTTTTGCTCCTTCCTCAGCAGAGCATTGGCTTGGGAGATGAACACTTGAACATTAGGAGTGCTGAGGCCTATGTCACCAAGATCACTTGAGTGCCTAACAAACTTAAGTCAGTTACCATTATTTTCTCTTTAGTGATTGCCGTCACCTCCCAAAATATACTTACATTGCTAGCTGCACTTTCCCTTCCTCATCCTTTTTCTCCTTCTTTTTGTCTCTCTTTCCGCTTCCTCACTCACACTAATCCATACTCCTGTTTTCTCCCTTAATCCACAATTGTGTATTACACATGCAAGAATACAACGACCACGCTAAATGTGCCCATCGCTGGATCAATCACTTTGACCACAGGCTGCACCCCACCCAATTTGTGTTTGATTTCTTCATCTGCCAACGCTTCGTGGTAAGGACTGGCTCTTCAGGAATGTCTAGAAGCGCCTATCTCATCGTAGGCGAAGTTGCCCTACAGCTAACGGCAGTGACCACCTCGGGACTGCACTGTGAAGCTCCATGATGAGTAGCTCGCATCTTGTTTGCATCTCTCAAGGGTGGGGAAGCAAACCCTCAGGATGGATCTACATGAGGAAAACACCATGGCCATTGTCAACGTCAGGGAGGAAGGACGTCCGGAGGCCGCCATCACAGCAGGACGGGAAAAGCAGAATATCAAGGAATTAGGGGAGACGTTAATATCGACACCGTGAAGCTCCATGATGAGTAGCTCGCATCTTGTTTGCATCTCTCAAGGGTGGGGAAGCAAACCCTCAGGATGGATCTACATGAGGAAAACACCATGGCCATTGTCAACGTCAGGGAGGAAGGACGTCCGGAGGCCGCCATCACAGCAGGACGGGAAAAGCAGAATATCAAGGAATTAGGGGAGACGTTAATATCGACACCACTCACGAAAGGACGCAGTGAAAGGGAAGCCACGGCCTTGGGGGAAAC
>NW_010581893.1:74817-89662 GCF_000705375.1 Tinamus guttatus | reverse complement strand
GTTTTACTCTACCATATGTAATGAGGTGACAATTGCTGGAAGGTTTTGTAGTCCCCAAGGACGCACTATTTGACAGTGGAAAGTAGCTGCTAAAGGTCCAGAGTGCTTACACCAAATAACTGTTCTAAAAGACCCACATCCCTGACTGGGGTAAACAAAAATTTAGGACTGCTCTGGAATACTTTATGGATACTTTTGAATGTATACTAGCCTTCATCCTAAAGACAAATAGCATGATATTGGGTTAAATTTCAGTGGAGTATTTCCAGAAAAAAAAATGGACAAAACAATTCAGGCTCATCACTTCTCAGGAAATGCTCAGATGTGCTAAGAGATGAAGTCTGACCAAAAAGCTTTTTGTTTCTGTTTCCAGCAAGCTATAAGCTCGTTTTCAGTAGGACAGGAAACAGGCAAATAAACAAAAATGCACAGAAAGAACAACAGCAAAAAAAAAATTTCTCTTAGAAAGATGGAGCCTTTTTTAGTAAAGATAGTGATTGTTTGGCACACTATTTTATATGCAGGACATGAAACAGAGAAATTGTGGATACATGTACATTCTTTCAGGCAAGAAGCAGGTCTCCATCACACTAACAGCACCAGTGTACTGAATAAGTATTTATTGCAAACTATAGGTCTGGGGAAATTGAATAAACAATAATGCTTTTATAATGTTTTCTAATATTTAGAACTTAGACTTAGTGGACTTTTAGAGTTTTCTGGATTTTTTGAAATAACTTTTTTTTTTTTTTTGTTTGAAAGAGAGAATTTGGTTGTCCTAAAAATGTCGTCAACAATTGAGTATATTTGAATGTATTTTAAACTTATGCAACTGCCTTTGCTTTTTGTTTGTATTGAAATATGATGGATAAGTGCATGTACAAATCTAATCTGTGTCTGGGGGTTGTCAGATGTGTATCATATGGGTCTGAAATCTTTCACCACATTTTGCCGACGTGTATACCATACAATAGAGTGTTCCCGTGTGATAGGGATTAAAGGAAATTTTTCTGGTCTTCTTAAGATGCTAATCACATCCTAGGAATCTACAAAATGGTCTTATTAGCCTGCCTCTCAAAATTCTCCCTTTACATTTTTATTTTCATACAGAAAAACAAGAAACTGCAAGGCAGGCAATGGACTACAATTTCACCTCTATTCAGGTTCTTGAAGTGCCAACAGCCATCGTTATTAAAAGTGCCAGTATCTTTAAAAGTCCCATAATAAGCAGCACAGTAAACCAGGTCCCTATTCTTCAAATTGAATAGCAGAATTGTAAGAAAAAAATAACAAAAAGTTGTACACACTCAAGGAGTGTAGTGAAGGTTGCTGAACCTCTTTTTCTAGACTGTGTCACTTCATTAAACTCATTTTAGCATTCCTCTGTCCCTAACTGTTGCCAGCTTAAATTCTGCCTGGAAGGGAGATGTACAAAATGATGAACCGTAATGAAAGGGACATGAACATTCCTGTTTTTTAATCTTTTAAAAAATGCAAGAACATAAGAAACAAACTATAAGGCTACAGAGACAAGTCATGGTTACACAAGAATACAGGGAAGGAAAGGGTTGGGTTTTTTTTTTTTTTTTTTGATTGTCTGTTTCAGGAGAAAATGAGTTTGTCTTTGAACACAAGGCAGTTACCAGCAATGGAAGGTGTATATCTGCCTTCCTCCTTCCCTCCTTCATTACCTGCTGATTCCATGGTGACTGCTTATTAAAATAAAATATTGGGATAGCGATAGTATCTTACACAGCATGTAGCTGGCCTGAGACTCACTATGATGCAAAGTTGGTAAGATTTAAAACAGGAATTGCAGATACAGGTAGATAATGTAAGTACCAAAAAATAAAACAACAAAGAGTGGTTGGTAAAGCATTGCACTTGCATTTATAGAAACTGTTCTGCAGTAGGGCACAAGACAGCTGCTTTTGGATGGAGATTAGGAAGATGATGTTCTGTGGACTGGTTGTTAGAGTTGGCTGCTATCTTTCACTTCCCTTTTTCTTTTCTTGCCCTGGCAGCTCTCTGGGAAGAGAGATGGGATAAGACGAATGGGTCTCATCTCACACAGTTACTGTGGTCCTTTGTCTTGATGGGGGACTTTGGCGAAAGGTTGTCGGTATTAAGTACCAGGTAGATAGAAAATGCGGAAGAAGAGACTGTTGTATATACATCCCCTGTTGCTTCAGTCTTTTACTTCTGCCCACTACTTCTACTTCACTACCTCTACAACCACTAGGAGGTCTTAGGTCTCTATTACACCTCTTCTTTTATTACTTGGTTGACAATCAAAAAAAAAAACACTAAAAACACTTAGGGCAAGACCTGTAGACTCCTGCAAATTCCCTTACCATAAAGTACTGCAAATCTAGTGTCTTTCAAAGAGCTGGATACAAACAAGCTCAAGAAATCTTGCCAATATGTAACTTAACAAAGCAAGCATTCATTGAACTAAAACTCTATAAACTAACATACAATTTTAGCTATGGTAAAGAGTTTCTTCTGGAAATATAAAATTTCATGTAAGTCTGAATGTTCAGGAAGTATGGGGAAAACATTACCGGTGACATTACCAGTTTTCAGTAATCTTTTGATAGCTATCCCATATCCAGTGCGAAAAGGAGGAACCTCAGATGCAGGAATCATGCTGAAGACAAGTCATGGCTGGTGTTTAGCCAGGGTCAAATAACCCTTATCAAAGCTGTAATGGAGAAGCTTTTTCTTTTTAACAGAGGTGATCAAAAACAGCAGACTTCTTTTCTGCCAGACAGCCCACTACATATATAGTTTTTTTATTCATAGTTCTCAAAATATTGATGGAAGAAATATCTTTGACTTGTGGTTTTGGCACCATAACTGCAATGAGAAGGTTGTCACTTCCTCTTGATAACTTGCTGCTCAAAGGCCATAAAAATGCTATTTCTCCATATTAAATCTGAAGTCTTTTTCTGCACATGTCTGTTAGGATGGACAGCCTGAAAATTTGAAGGCTATGGATTGCAGGAATTATGATGTGTGTTTTCTGCTAAATTTAGACATCCCCCCCCTCTTTTTTTTTTTTAAATAAAGGACTGCTATGTCAAAATGATAGATAGTTCCATTAGTTCCGTTAGTGAAGTAAGTTGTATCTGTGGGAAGATCATGGCTAGTTCTTGGAGGATATTTTTAAACCATCCGTGCCAGCAGCCATTCTTTACCCATCAGATGTCAACTCTATTAGGTATTCAACATTACAAATTTATAAAGATTATTTTATTGAATGAACTGCAGTTAAATGATTCTAAATGCTTAAACTGACTATACATAAAACATAATGGGGCTCAATAGAAATTGGGAGTAGTTTGCTTTGGAGGTCTTTTCTACTTTAACATTGCTTTTGGCAACAAGCTCTAAGCAAATAGTCCAAAACTATGGTGAATACTCAACTGCTGCAGTTAAGAGCAGATGCACTGACATATCCTAGACTTCAGTGACTTATTTCTCTGAGGAGCCTTTTCCTATTTAATATGCCAGATTGTTTCTTGTCTTTTATTTGTAATGCAAATGTGGGCTACACTTCTATTCCGCATCCTGCTCTGTGGTGTAGGTGGCATGGCCTGGCCCTTGATGCTGTTCATCTTGCTGTTTTCACTGCTGTTTCCAGGGATGGATACTGCCACTTACACAGTCCTTACAGTGAACCAATGTCTACCTGACTTCCCTCACAGTGAACCGATGTCTACCTGACTTCCCTCACTTACGGTGTGCAGCAGTGCTCCCTGCAGAGAGGGAACTGGGTAGAACACAGCTTTCTGTGGACTAGGGGGAGCGCTTTGAGGTTCTGTGGGGAAAACTGAAAAGAAAGGTGATCCTGAGCTGTCCTGGATCCCAAGCAATGGGAGTGAAGAAAGAGTCCCATGGTCCCCAGCATCATTGTATCGTGCTGCATCCACTGTTAAGTTTTCTTAAGAAACAAACTGACTTCCACCAAATATATAGGTTAGGAAATAGCCAGGCAGGCATCAAGACTGTCCCGCATCCAGACCTTCTCAAACCCCCCTAACTCTGCGTCCAGCTGGTGCTGAGAGGGTCATTCAGATCCAGTTGCTAGATGTGACTGAACAGGGAAACTAGGATTGGTGGCCAGTGCTCGTAGGGAGTGAAGAGGTAGATCAGATGAGGAGCTGTGAGCGCTGGTCGGGCAAAACAACTGAAAGCCAAGGAGGACGTAAACAGGAAGGCTTGGGAGAAGGGAGTAAGGAAGGAAGGAGTAACTGATACCAAGTTAAAAACTTAAACAACGAAGTTTTGGTGTTTGATGTAAACATTTACATTAAGCTTAGAAACTTTTTAAGAGTTAGGAATATGTTCAATTAGAGGAAAAACACAAATTATCTTGACAGATACTATGAAAAGTAGAAAAAAGAGTAAGATTTTAAACTAAGCTTATGTAAAGTTTTAAGAGTAAATTTTATGCTGAAAATTCCCACAAGTCTAACGTTAAGCCAGGTATTATTAGGAGCTAATATATAGGTGGAATGAAATTCATTCCTACATAGAGCACCAAGCAAGTTGACAACTGAAACTCACTTAAATCCAAAAGGAGATAGATTTATCTGGCTTAACTTGAAGGATACAAAATTATATTATGAATAAATATGTTTTTTAATAAACCGTTATAAATTGTTCATTATTCTAGATTATCCTGTCAGTGTACGCAGTATATACAGACCACTATACCTTTGGTCCAAATAGTAGCTTAGAATTAAACTGAAAAAATACATTCAAGCTGATGTGTAAAAAGTGACCTGGTACAGAGAAAAGCACAGAGTCGCAGCTGCTTTACATATTTTAGGAACAATTTTTCTATCCAAATAAAACTAGAATTTCAAACAAAGTCACAGAAAAAGGATTTCATTCTCACTTTTATGAGTTATTTATACTAAGATGCTCAAAATGGGAATTAAATAAAACAAATTAAATAGCCTTATCTTATTTGATGAAGAACTACTGAAACTGCGAGTATGATTTGCTTCTAAATCATAATTAGTGATAGCTGTGACGTTATATTCTGTAGTTGTTATATTGGGTATATTATTTCCAACAGTAGATTGGAAATCTTTGATTTCATGTTGTGTAGATAATGTCGTCTTAGTCAGAGAGGTAAATGAAAAAATAGTTCTGTTAGATGGGATCGTTTCTCTAGCTGCTTCTATATTAGAAAATAAATTTGAGGATATGTGAATGCAAAGTTCTTCTGAAATGCAAACATGGAGGTAATGGATGTCATTTACATCAACTCGAGGTTCGCAACTGTACCCTGCATAACAGCGGCATTCAAATTTTTCCATGAACATTTGCAGATCCTGCAATGTTGGTTGCCCCTGTAGAGTGTATTTTCCATCCTTTGTCATCTGAATGACTATATTCTCTGGGTTCAGATGAAGGTAGTCAGTGGAATCCCATTTTTTCCGTGCACAAGCACCAGAGTCTTGGCATAGCACCTGGCTGCAGAGTTTTGCCGCCATGGTTACGTTGATGAGGTAAGGAGTCAGTGTCCCCCTAAGGTAGTTGTCCAAAGTCCTACAGGTGTTCTGCAAAAAGAACATAATAGCTGAAAAGTTTAGTAAATAAGCTATAAAAATGCTTACATTTTAATGTCCTGTTGTGGATATCTATAAATGTTTCTCTCAAAGTTTTGATAAGAGTTATAACTAATTCAGTTATAACTTTTCAGCTATAACTGAAAAGTTGCCATATAGTTCAAGGATCACAGCAAATTTATATGGGGTGGTTGTTGGAGATGTTATTGAAAGCACTCCTGTCAGAAAGCAGATGAATTAAAACTTTCACTTTATGACTTTGCTTGTAGCATTTGGAATCAGATGCATTCGAAGAAGTTATATGAAGGATCAACATTACTTTTCAAGTGGCTTGAATATTTTGATAGGATCCTGCAAAAAAACTTGTCACCCTGAATGAATATTTCTTCTACAAAGTCATCTCTGTGAGACTCTTCAATTTTACCCTGACCTGACTAGCCGTAAGCTGCAGGAGTAAGTAGTTTTCACACATTTTTTAATGCAAAACATTTGGGGCTAAAAATATGTTAAGATCATCTAGTTGATCATGCAATTGGTGTTTATTCTACATATGCTTGACCAGCTTAATAATCAGAGGCTTTGGGAATTCTTGAGCCTCTTCTCAGGTGTAGTGTGGCTTGTCACCCATCTTTAGCACAGACAAGTGTTTTCCATGGGCCTCTGTGCCCTAACAAAAGGTGTTAGAGCCCTCTGCTCACTAACCTCAACTGCAGTTAGAATATGTAATATTTGAGGAGGGTTGAGTGTTTTGTAGTACTCACCTGCAGTATTTGTCACGATGAAGTTTAGAATGCTAAAAACAGCTGAAAGCCAAGCAATTATTATATTACGTTATCCCATCCAAGTAAATAAACTACTATGTAGATGTTTGTTTCTTTTTCTTTTAAATATATAAAATCCCTGTCTAGAAAATTTTGTTTGATGCAATCCAAACAAAGCAGAAGTGAGGCTTCTAGGAATATTTAACTGCTGAGAGGCAGTGGGATGTGGAAAATTCGATTTACTCATGCAAATCTCAAAATTTGAACAAGAAAAGTTTTTGCTCGTCTATGTCCTGTTATAGGGGTAGCATGCAAAAAAAGCTTCAGGTACAACTGATGTACACTGAAAGCCATGTACACTGAAAGCCATGCACATGATGTACACTGAAAGCCATGCACATGTAGAAAAAGTGCAAGTTGGATGCCTTTTACTATTTGATCATTAAAGAAACTGCAGCAGTTTTATTTGGCCATGCATTCTGTTACAGGAAGCCCAACAGGGCTGAGGAATTCCAATTCTTAGAAGACTTCAAAGGAGGGTGAAAGTGCTTTACATACAGTAGATTTTTAATATCAAGCTTACTTGGGTAGGAATGAGCTAGTTCAAAAGATTTATTTGAAAATCCTTATAACACTGTTTCTCAAACTGCATATTTGACTTTCCTAAAACAAGTTACTTTTCTGTTTCTCTTCTGACTCAGATCTTTTTACGCTGGAATTAGTCAGACTCCTAATGAAACACAGAGCAAGCTGAAGCTGCAATCCTCCTGGTGTGACTCCTCCTAATGCTTTTAAATAGTACTACTAAGTGCACCACATTAAAATAAAAAAGAAGGATCTTGGAATAATTGCCTTGAGCAAGTCCAAGGAATTTTTCTGTATCTCCCAACTGGAATACAATGAAAATGTGAGATCTCTTTCCTTAAATTAACTAAACAAGTGCTAACCTGTGTCCAATTATCATAGTAGCTTATCCAATTGGTTGTCTACAACCAGCATTGGTACATTCAAAAGTTAAAATCTTAACCTGCCTAGTCATGGGCAATTTGTATAAGCCTGAAATGTGTTTGTTTTATTAACTAGAGAAGACATAGGTCTGTTGACTGCATGGAGTCGTTGAAGTAAAAGATATGATGTAAATGCTTAATACTCTTTTCATTTTATTGCTCCTTAAGGACCTCATAAAATTAACTCTCATACCTTATTTTGTGTTAAATTCATATCACCCCAGATCACAATTCCAGATGCGCCCAGAGCAGCAGATTCTCCGATTGTATTTACCAGGTCTTCCTGAGAGTAAATGTGCAAAGAATCACACTAATGTAAGTAAGCTGTAACATAAGGACAAAGGGTATACTACACATAGGAAATTATATAGCCAAAATAACCCCTTTGAAACAGCAAGTAATTACTTATGATACAAACACTTTGTTCTCAATTACACTATTTTATTCTGGAATGGAGTTAAGCAGGTAATGCCAGAAAATGTTGCCAACTATTTCCAATTTAAATATGTCTTCTGGTTAGAAGAACAGGGCTGTAAAATGGAGTCAGTGGTTAGGCATGTGGCATAAACACATCTACTGATTTCCAACCTTTTGTTGTGTTTTGCTTTGCTTCATTGCCTCCTGACCACGCTAGTTTGGTAGTAGCCAGCTTCAGTAATGCAGCCCAAGGCTGGGCCTGGGAAGAGCAGCTTGCAGAACTTGCAGTCAGAACCATACTAAGATGATTAGACCTTAACTAGTACCTAACTTTGAATAACCTATGAAATATTAAAATATCAGTTACTGCAGTGTAACAAGACAGAATTTTCTTATTAGCTTTAAATTTCATCCATCTTATCGGAAGACTTGTGACCTCCTTTGTCTTTGTGTCTATGTGACATTTTTATGGTCTGATTTTTATAAATGGATTGATTTTTGCACAAGTACTTCAAGTCTTAGGTAAGCAATGAGGTTCTTTGATTTCTGAAGAACAATTAAACTACGTCATCAAAATGACATAGCTTGTAATATTTTGTAATATTTTCCAAAATATAGGGACTACTCAGACAGTAAAACACTATAGTAAATACTATGAGGAAAGTCTGAAAATAAAACCCTCAGTGCTAGGTTTGACCAAATATAGTTGGTGGGCTAATTTAAGCTTTTTTAAAATTCTAAACCTTTTTTTTTTTTTTCTTCTGATACAAGTTAGCATACAAACTAAGTAAACATCACCTAAATTTGAAATATATAAAGTCTAGTTCCACTCACCTGAGAGAGATATTCTTCATAGACATCTGTGAACACTGGGCGTGTATATACAAAAACTGGAAGAGGATGAGTAGAATTAGAGACATATGAAATTCTAACGGCTTCTTGAACTCTGTTGCGAACAAAGACTCGGGCATTTCTGGAAGATCTTAAGGCTGTTTCTAGATAGACAGATGGATAAAGTGCAGTGCTTTTCTCCCACAACCAATTAAGCTCATTATTTCTTGCTATTTCAATATCTAAACAGGTTCCTGTATAATTATGTGGATTTTGTTTGTAATCATAGTTATAACAGTCTGGATAAAGGTAATATCCCCACAGACGATTTGGCTTCATTGCTATGCCCAACTTTAAAGATTCTAACATAATTGATTTTGCTGCACTTTCAAATTCCATTTTAGCTATAGTCCTGGCTTCGGCTTCTGATAGGCTTAGGTCTCTTTGCTGAACCAGTTCAATGGATTCCTGTCTATAGATGTCTTTAGACCCCCAGTTTCTTATCCACACAGGTCTCCAGTTTTCCCAGTCAATGACAGCCAGTCCAATCTGTTCATCTGAAGGAATATAAAACTGAATGTCCTCTTTGGCTTTTTTTAAATGATTATCCAGCACAGACAGTTGGGGAAGTCCTCCGTTGACTGCCTCTCCAGTGATTTCATTTTTGTAAGGATAGTAACCAAGCCTATCTGGATAAAATAGAGTGATGTTTTGTCCGATGGATGTCTTCAATGTGCTTCCAGTGAGAGAAAAAAAATCCATGTCTAGCTGCACTCCAGTCCTTTCAGCACAAAGTTCTGTAGGAGCATTCCAGATAGAGATGAAAGGTAAATTAGAAATAAATGGACGGGCTTGTACGTTCAGAGATGAGCAGCAGGAAACCAGAAGACTGAACACCATACAGGAGGCTGTAGCAGTTGTGCAGGTAGTACAAATACCAAAACTTCGGATTTGTCTTAGAGTTTCCATTGTACCATATGTAGTGACATTAGGCACTTCTGATCAGACAAACTAAATGCTATCACAATGCTCAGAAGGATGTCAGTCTGTCCAAAGCTTTAGCATACAATATATTTCTTCAAATGAATTAAGCAGTATCCCTTAGTTTTAAAAAGGAGCTATCCTTCATGCCACGCTCTCTAACATTTCAGACATCAGGTAACTTCTCAACAACTTCTTAGACCTAATGCAGAAAAGAAAACAGGCACATGTAGGTAAAATAATAGGTAATTTTGTAATCATGAAATGAACGCCATTTGTAGCTTTGAATATATTTCCATATTTGAGTAAAATTCCCTTTTGAAGAAGTACAATAGACAATCATAGCAAAAGTAAACTACATAACAGTAAATATAAAACTGTCAGTAAAGTGATGTCCAGTGATCCACTGATCAGAATCAGTATTGTTCAGCATGATCA
Source organism: Tinamus guttatus (assembly GCF_000705375.1). The sequence goes on along the minus strand of NW_010581893.1, from coordinate 79,642 downwards.
TTGATTATGCCAATGACTGATGTCACTCAGTGTCTTCCTAGTTGATGGTAATCTATGTATAATACTTCTCACCTATCTCAAAATAAAATTTTAGGACTAAGTTTGTCAATATTACAGAGCTCCTATGGTAAGATGCATGATAACACCAAAGTGGAACTTGGATTGTGAGCACACATTGAAGAAAAACAATCTATATAAACTCATTTAACTCAGTGAGGTATCTGAAATATTGTAAGCATTCTATCTTACAGTCACAGTTTTTTGAATAGGGTCAAACGTTGCATACCATTTTAGTATATGGATTTCTATATGTTGCCTAATGCCATTTGAGATTTACGGATTAAATGACCCAAAGTCTACGTCTCCTGATTTCAGTAGGCAAGTTTAGGTGATTGTGCACAGTGACCAGCTACAGTCACTTTTAATAATAATATAATGCTAGTGGTGTTGGTTAGAGTGTAGTCATCCAATTTTTACATAGTAGCTCAAAAGCTAAAGCTTTTCTCTATGTATTAGCACATCTGAATCAACTTTCCTCCTGAAGAAACTCCTGACTGTTTAATACTGGTTCTGTCCCCTCTCACAGAGTCCTCATGATCAGGCTATAGAATACCTAAGGATATAAGAGTAAATGTGAAGGAGAATATGGCAGGTGATGAGAAGTGGGCCACAGTATGCCTGGGAGTCTAAAATCGGAAATAAAACTTTGCTTTGCGGTCACTGAATTTAGCTAGAAGTGGAAATTGCAAATTTCCAGTTCTGCACCGTGTATTATCTCTTTCTCCCACTAGGGAGGTACCCTGCACATTCACTGAATTTTATCATATCTAGTCCTGAATTTTATCATATCTAGTTCTACTGAAAACTCCCAAGTTGGCTTGGACAGTTGGGGAGAAAAAAAATAAAAGAAAAAGTGTGTATGTGCAGAACTGTCATTCAAGAAAAAGCAGACTAATGTGGCTTTTATCATTCCTACAAAATGGTGCAGTGTGGGCCTTTTGGGGACTGAAACAATGGAAGCACCTTTGTCAACAAATGAATTAAATCCTTCCTCTGGCCATAGACATCCCATTCTCAAAAGGTGATTCTATTTTTTTTTTTTTTCATTCAAGGGTGAATCTGAGGACTAGGAGGAAAACCAGGACAATAGAAAAGTTGTACTGGAAGAGGAGTCACCTAGGAGTAGAAAGAGTTTCCTGGGGAGGGATTTGCATTACCAAGACAATTGTGAGCTTCCCAGATGAGCAAGTCTATTTTTCATGTTGTATTTTGCCTCCTCCTTATCTATGACTTCTGATGCTAACAGGTTGTAGGTATATTCTCCCTTTGAACATGTTCATTCTTTTTCTTCCTGGGCATGTAGCCAGCTCTTGGGCATCTTGCCAGTGGAGAAGCACAGTGCTGCTAGCCATTCCTTGTGCCATGTCCCCAGCATACTCCCTGCATGGGACTGCACTATCCAGTGCAGTTCTGCTGTGAGCCATTGTGGCTCCATGGCACGTTGTGCTCCAAACAAAACCCTCTGTACGTTTCTGGTTTCTTCATTTACCTGAACATATGGTACATTGAACATTTTAAAGAAAGTGAATAATGGCATAGACATCGAGGTGAACATTTGCTTATCCAAATCAAAAGCTCTCATTTTCTATCTTCATCCTCTCAAATGCTCATCCATAAAGTACTGAATCAATGCTGCTGCTGTTGAATTATCAATTAAAATTTGATTGAACATAGGCAGAATTAGTTCAACTATCCCCGTCTCATTTCCAACCATAGTAGGCTGCCCTGCTTATCTTATACTGTTTACTGCTGTCCAGAAGTTATGACCACAGGGAGTAATCCTATCAGAGCATGTACAGCTGGGTCTCCTTTGGCTTCATAGAGAAGGCTTTTGCAGACCTGGAGCAGTGGCATGCAATAGATACCAATCATAGAATAATAGAGTTGTTGAATAATGCAAGTTGGAAAGGGACTGCTAGAGGTTATCTAGTCCAGCTTCCCAGTCAAAGCATGTTAAATTAGACTGATTTGCTTCAGGACTTGTCTAGTCATGTTTTGAGTATTTCTGAGATCTGAGATGTCACAATTTCTGTGGACAACCTGTAACAGTTTTTGACTACTCTTATGGTGAAAACATTTTCCCTTAACATCTCATTGTAATTTCCCATGTTGCAATTCTCATATGTTGCCTCTCATCACTGCACCTCTGAGTCTGGCAACCATACCATTAGGCATTTAAACACTAAGAGATTCCTTAAACCTTCTCAAGGCTTAACAAATCTAGTTGTCTCAATCTCTCCGTCTATGTTCTGTGCTCCAGCTCCCTGACTATTACTATATTCCTTCAACGGAGTTTTTACATCATGTCAGTGTCCTTCTTGTAGCACACCCAAAACTGGACACAGTAGTCCAAATGAACTATCAGAGTGACAGAGGGGGCATCATATCCCAACTGGCTGCACGCTAGCTGCAGCCCAGTCTTCATCTCCCCAAGGGCACACTGTTTCTACTGGGACCACCAACTCCATTTTTGTGAAGCTGTAGAAATTTTAAATGCGGAGTTGCCTGCTGACTGTCAGAACACACACAGAAAAAAAAAAAAGTAGCTATTATACTCTTACTCACTTTATCCTTCCCCTTATGGAAAGACTGAGTCAATAACTGTCCCTTACCACTGACCCAGACCAGAGCTGGTGCTGGTGACTGTTTAAAAGCATTTACTTTGCCTGTGTAGCTGAGGAGAGAACGATAGACTATTCAGTTTTCTTGACTTGGGGATGTCAACATATGTAGATCAAATGAAACGGTCAAAGATACAACCACAAGGATCCAAAAAACTCCAGCTGAAAAACTGGCAAACAAGTATCAATAGCAATAATTCTTGGAAGAGAGTCTGATAGCAGAGAGAGCAGGCTTCTCAATCCTGAAGTTTATACTCCTGGCGTAGAAAGTGCAAGCAGAAAGAGCACAAAAAGTTTCCAGGCATTATCAGATATCTCATTAGAATTAATCTGCAGGTAAATAAATAAATAAATAAATAAATAAATAAATAAATAAATAAATAAGAAAAGGTGCGACCTACAGCAGCTAGAATGGCAACATCTTCCACCCACAGCAGTCTAGCCTTCAAGGTATATTCCCCTTTGTGTTAGAAATTCCATATTATTCTCAGGAGGAAAATAGGTTCTTCGTATCAAAGCAGTAGCTGAACTTATGTCACGTATAAACATCCACACATACATTTCACTAGCATTCCACAGCTGCTGAGCTGATAACTCAAGAAGCAGTTTCGTAAGTTAGATTTAGATCATAGATATGATCACCTATAAAGGAAGTATGATTTCATTCATTTCAACTGATCCAAGGGATTAGTGCCCATTTGCATAACACTCCTCGGTGACACTTGTAGTAAAATGTGCTTCATGCACTTCCTCCAACTCCCTGGAAATGAAACCAAGAAAAACCCTTCTATTCTGCAGGCTAAACAATCTCAATTCTCTCAGCTTCTCCTTATATGGCAGATGCTCTAATCCTTTAATTGTTGTGGCAGTTTGATGGACTTGCTCTGGTACGTGCACATCCTTGCACTGGGGAGCCCAGAAATGGGGACTATATCCCAAGTTGGAAAGGGAATAATTACCTCCCTCAGCCTGCTGGCTGGTCTACTTTTCTCATGCAGCTCAGGAGGCTGCTGGACTCAGTTTCTATAAGGGCGTATTGCTTATTAATGGTCAACTTATCCACCAGGACCCCCTGTGTCCTTTTCTGCAAAGCTGCTTTCCAGACAATCAGTCCCCAAGTCTGTACTCATGAAAGAGGTGGTTCTCCCCACCTCCAGGACTTTGCATTTGCCTTTCTTAGATGTAATGAGCTTCCTGTTGGTGCATTTCTCCAGATTGTTAGTCTTTCTCAATGGCAGCACAACCATCTCATCTCCCAAGTTTGCCTTGTCTGCAAACTTGTGCCATCATCCTACTGCCTTGTCCCATCATCCAGGTCACATCCAGGTCACTAATGAAGATGTTAGCAGAGTTGAGTATCTCAGGTGCACAACACAAGTTACAGGCCTCCAGATGAAGTTTGTGCCACTGATCATAACCCTTCAATCCTGGTAATTCAGCAAACTTTCAACTCACTGTCCATTTATCTGGCCTACATATCATCTGTTTGCCTGTAGGGATGCCTGTAAGGATGGTATATGAGACATCATCAAAAGCTTTGATGAAGTCAAGATTAACAATGCTCACTACTCTGCCCTTGTCTCTTGAGCCAGTAATTTCATTGTAGAAGGCTGTCAGGTTGGTCAGGCCTGAGTTCCTCTTTGTAAATCCATGCTGACAAGTCTAAATCACTTCTCATCCTTAAAGTGTTTAGAAATAATTAGAAGGAGGATTTGGTCCATCAGCCTTCCAGGGATTGAGGTGAGGCTGATCTGACCAGCTGCTAGTTCTCCAGGTTCTCCTTTTTGACCTTTTTGAGAAGGCAGTTATATTTTCTTTCCTCCAGCCATCAGGACTCTCCTTTAAATGCTGTGACTTTTCAAAGATAATTGGTATCATCCCAATGACATTGGCCAGCTCTCTCAGTACTGATGGGTAGTACATCCCATCAGGTCTGATGGACAACCTGGCAAGGGATGTTAAAAATAACAAGAAAAACTTCTTCAAATATATTAACAGCAAAAGGAAGATGAGGGAAAACGTGGGTCCGCTGGTGAACGGGATGGGCACCCTGGTTACAAATAACACAGGAAAAGCAGAGTTGCTGAATGCCTTCTTTGCTTCGGTGTTTACCAAGGGCAGCCCTTTAGAGCCCCAGGCCCTAG
>NW_010581893.1:0-74347 GCF_000705375.1 Tinamus guttatus | reverse complement strand
CCCCGCGGGTGGTTTCGGTGCCTGGTGGCTGGGTTGTGTGTTGGCAGGAAGGAGGAAAGGAGACAGCTGCTTCGGGAAGGAACTTACTCCCGTAGGATACAGCTGTGGATAATGTCACGGGACTTGCAGGGAAGCAGAGCAGAGCCCCTGCTGGGTTTGGGCACTGACAGTGCTGCTGCTCGCGCTTGCAGCCGTCTGTGCAAGGTCCCCTCGGAGCCGCTCACCCCTCTGCCGGGCTTCTCCTTGGGATGAGCAGACAAATTTCTTTGTTTCATTTAATTTCTTCTTAACGGTAATGAATGGGGGGAAGGAGTGTTTTTAAGAGAGGTTATATACAACATACCCTTCCTGTGAAAGCCCTTTCGAGGGAGGTGATCCTGCCCCTCTACTCAGCCCTGGTGAGGCCGCATCTGGAGTATTGTGTCCAGTTCTGGGCCCCCCTGTACAAGGGGGATGTGGAGCTGCTGGAGAGAGTCCAGCGCAGGGCTACAAGGATGATCAGGGGCCTGGAACATCTGCCCTATGAGGAGAGGCTGAGGGAGCTGGGCCTGTTCAGCCTGGAGAAGAGAAGGCTGAGAGGGGATCTGATCAGTGTATATAAGTACCTCAAGGGAGGGAGTGAGGAGGATGGTGCTGGCCTCTTTTCACTGGTGGCCACCAACAGAACTAGAGGAAACAGCTAGAAACTGAAACACCAAAAGTCCCACATGAACTTAAGGAAAAATTTCTTAACAGTGAGGGTGACAGAGCGCTGAAACAGGCTGCCCAGAGAGGTTGTGGAGTCTCCTTCTCTGGAGATCTTCAAAACCCGCTTGGATGCAGTCCTGTGCCACGTGCTCTAGGTGACCCAGCGTGTGCAGGGGGGTTGGACTAGATGACCTCTAGAGGTCTCTTCCAACCTTAAGCATTCTATGATTCTGTGATTTTATGATTCTATGACTTATGTCTGTCCAATTTGTTTAAATATTCTTTTCTCATCAGCAGTAAGTTTTCCTTGCACTGGATTTTCCAAATGGTCTCAAGAGCTTGGGATTCTTGATGACTGGTCTTACCATTAAAGAGACAGGTGTTGAAGGCATTGAGAACCCCTGTCTTTTCTGTGTCTTTATACCAGGTTACCTTCCCCATTCAGATACAGACACACCTTTTCCCTGGTCTTCCTCTTGGTGGTGAGGCACCTATATGTCTTCCTTGTTGCCCTTCACATGCTTTAACAGGTTCAGCTGAAGGGAACAACAACTAAACTAAGCTAAGCTAAACTAAACTAAACTAATCACACATGAAGAGCTGAGATAAATTTGGCATTTGCCAAGACTGTGATCCTTTATCTAACAGGTTTTGTCAAGCTATAACATAGTTGGATCAAAAAAAAATTATGAGAAGTAGCCCAGCTTTTACAGTGCCTCTGGCTTTGGTTATGAAGGATTTCTTGCCCCCATTGAAGCCAGAAAACTACAGGACACAAAATCTTCTCTTTATACTGGAATAAGCTCTTTTGTTTGTGGATTTCAGTAACAGGCCATTGATGTGCAGGAAAAGTGGAAAGCATTGTTTGGAATAGTATATTTACTGGTTTAGCTAGAACTTAGTTATCTTTTATTGATTGGTCTTTCGAAGTTTTCTTTGATTATTGAGAAGAAGTTTTTCTCCTCCGAATTTTGCTGTAATGTACTATGCTGGGTCTAAGTTAATGGATTAATTTACATGATAGCTTCCAGTTAAAAGGATTGCCTTTGGGCCAGCTTAATGATGACACCTCTAATAAATGTTGCTCTTTTCCGTCTCCATGCCTGTCGGTCTAAGTGAGCTGAGTAATAAAGTTGCCCTTGTCTTCATCAAAAAGTCATTTTTTTACCATATATTAACACTAATTGCTCTAGGGCTATCTGATTAGAAGTACATACCGATGGATCTAAATGCCCTTATTCTAGAGAAATAGTTGCTGTTTTTGTTTTTCTTGAATTTGGCATTCCTAAAAGTTACCTTTAGTAGAAAATCGCCTGAGTTTTCTGGATTTAATTATTTAGTCATTTTTCACAGAATAAATTGAAATGCAGAGCTATATATGATTGAAAATAGAATTGTGCAATATAATATCTGTGGGAGATGCAGAATCACAGAATATCTGGAGTTGGAAGGGGCCTCTGCTCAAGCAAGGTCAGCTGGAGCAGGTTGCCCAAGACCATGTTCAGAAAGGTTTTGAATATTTCCAAGAACGGAGATTCCACAGTTCCTGTGGACAACCTGTTCCAGTTTTAAACCACCCTCACAGTAAAGAATTGTTTTCTGTTTGTTCAAACTGAATTTCCTGTGTTTCAGTCTGTGCCCATTGCCTATTGTCTCATCACTGGGCACCACTGACAGCTACAGAATCACAGACCTGGGCCATGCCACGTGACCTTGGAAAAATATTCTAATGGGCAAAGACAGTAAAGTAATGAAAAAGATGAGTACTACATCTGTGCTTGAACCACATGCAAATATTTTGTGCTATTATCTGATGATGTGGCCTATCAAAAACATTTATTAGGGTGTTTGGCATACACCCAAGACACCTCACAAAGTGTTAGAAGAATTCAGCTTTTTTTTTAATGGAAATTAGACATAAGGGTAGTATTGATATAATAGTAGTAGCCCTGATAATTTGACACGGTTAGTCAAGTCTGGTCCAGTAACATTAAAAAATGCAGACTGGACTAGATGCATATAAAATGTGCATTTGTTTGTTGCTGTGAGAATAATTCCCGCTGTTGTAGACACAATATGATATTAGATATTGCAACTGTTCAAATATTATGTCCTACTTCTTTTTAAAAAATATTATTAAATAAAATATGAAACTTTGAAATGTACCTAAAGACTTCTTTAGAATGAAATAACCCCATTCTCTTCACTATGGAAGAGGCCTTCTGAAAGAAGGGAGTAGTATCACTGCCTTTCTTTAAAGCAGCAATGTACTGTGTGGCTTTCATAGCTTTTCTCATTTGTGACAACCCTAGTCCTAAGTGAGATATTTGAGTTTATGCCCCTCTCAGTCTATACAAGATTTTAATCCTCATCCTCAGGCTTTTAAAGATGTATGTCCTGAGTAAGAGGCTACTCATTATAAACTGATGTCAGAGTCATAAAATAGCCACAGAAGAAAGAGAAGAATAATCTCACATTTACACTGCATTCCCTCTGTTCCCCAGATGATTCTTCATTTTGGCATTTCTAAAACAGAGAGCAATGATATTGATTTAATACACATAGGCATTGTCAGGCTAATATTAATGCTTTTGAGAATTAGGAAGCTCCTGAGAAAGAAGGTGCAAATTTGGAAGTTTGAACCATCTATCGTACACAGTCCAGATCTGGTTCAGGTTAAAAGTACCTCAGTCAAAAGAGAAGAGATAAAGGCTTCCCCCTTCTTCCAACCAAGTTCACAGCATAGTTACATAAACCAGCAAAACTGGCTAGTCTAGCCAGCACTGCTGATCTAAGGAGTGATTGTCAAACTACAGCTAGTGCTCTAGCTGTCCTTGGCACCAAGAATTGCCAAACCAGCTCTTCCATGAGCGTTTAATCTCATTCCTGAGTACTTTTTTTCAGAATACAGGACAATGGCTGCATGAGGACTTGAAGTCTTAAAAGAAAAACTCCAAACATGAATTTCTGTACTGACATTCCCAAGTGAATTACTTAAAGAACTTTATGTTGCCTATGTATGCCTATATATAACATATTAGTAATTTAATGAACTGTATTGGATTTGGATCCTCCGAGTTGAAGAGAGCCTCCCTTTTGCAAGAGAAATGGATACAAAAGATTTGATCAAGTTACTTTTTGATTGCTTAAGTGTGATACTGCTATATGTTTTTGCTAATATTTCCAATTAATTTTTATATTCTTATCATGACTACTCCAGTGTTTTATGACTAATTTAAAAATCTCAGAAAAGCTCTCTCTTCCTATTGATTCTTTATATTTTTCCTCTTGCAAATTCTAATTCTCAATTCTGTAAAAATTCCTAATATCCTAGCAGCCTGTTTATTGATGTTTTAATTTGCTTTTGAGTGAGTTAGCCAAATAAACTGTCTGAACACATTTCCAAGAGTATTTGAAAAAATCCTACGCTGCACTGAGTATAATTACATTTGGCAGAACTCAAATTCTGTAACGAGAGTTTCCACTGCAGTTTTTTAAGAGGAAACAAGGACAAGATAAGAGTCCATTGCTTGCCACTTTGCAAAGAAATCTAGCTCACTAAGGCTGTTCTGGAAAATGTTTATTGTCTGCTGAATCTCTAGTGCTTTCTGGCAAAAGATGTCCAAATTTATTCTCTAAATCATTGAATATATTTATTATGAGTCAATATCTTATGAAAACAATCTAAACATGTATCCACTGAACCATCCAGCTAAGTGAAGCACAGATTAAATCTGCGAGTCTGTTTGGATCACATTTCTGTGTTACACAAATGTGAGACTTTGGGCAAATGACAGACATTTTGAAATGCAAAGTAGTGATTTCCTTTGTTTTTAGTCAGGTATCTTTCACTGTATCACACTGAGACCTCTTCAACCAAGCAAAACAAATAATCTTCGAACACTTTCATCAGGATACTGCTTTGAAGTTCCATCTAAGGGTGCCCAATGTGTTTTTCTTTGCAGCAATATGTTGCACTCCAGTATCATTTTAAACTCTTCTGGACAGCAATTTTTACAAGACAGCTGAAGTTCAGATCACAGTGGACTTTGAGTTACAGCACAAAAACACTTTTCTCAAGCAATTTACTAGATCTTGTAGGTGAACTTTTCCAAACAAGACAACCTACCTCCAAGTGTGCAGACATTATCACATGGAGCCAGTATTATGGGGAATTATAACATGCTTCTGATAAATGTTCTTCTCCCTTTTCCACTGGAATATTATTTGGAAGTCCAGAATTTCACATCTGTGTTAAAAATGTTTTCCCTTAGCAAATCTTTACTCTATTGTAGTGATTAATATGAAAAATGATCTGCTACAAAAAAGCTATGCCTTTGAAAAAGGTGTGGCAACTCTAGAAAGTATCTAAGGGACAGGCAAAGCAGGCTTTTGCCCAGTAGTTTTAAGTAATGCTGTATTAAAATTAACACACTTCAGAATGTAAAATGGTTTCAGTTAAAAAATTATGTCCTCTGTTTGGAAAAATGTGAATCTTCCAGAAGAGAATGTAAGCTCCCTCATTGGGACATCATTTGCCTAGTGGCAGGGGAATAGATGTAATCCTGGAGGAAATCCAGCCTCCATTGATAAAATTGTTACCAGGTTTTCAATACCAATCCTTTAGAGCTAGAGCAACAGGAGTGGGAGGTAGGGAAGTCCTCAGAAGTGATCTATCCTTGAAAATAAATATTTCTTATTAACCTCAGTCAGTTTATATATTAACCTCTCTCTTCACAGTATGTGGTTTCAGTTCTCTTTTGCTATACCTGAATGCTTTCTCTTTTCAAACTTGCCCTCCTGGGACTATAGTTCATTTTGTATTCCCGTCTCCCATATGACTCTATAAATAAACATAATTTGAAGAAAATATGAAACCACAGTAAAGAAATTAACCTTCCCTCAAGAATAGTTGCTCTTTCCTACTGTTTTCTTCTGTGCCGTTATCATCCTTTGCTTTTTCACAATTCTCATAGCCTTTTGTTATTTTGATAAACCTACTAATGTGGAGCCGCCAGCCTAATTGCCACCCATCCCTGGAGAGAGGTGAGAGAGATGGGCAGGCAGATGTCCAAACCTCAAAACAAAGGTGAGCACAAAGGTATGCAGAACACTGGCGATTTATAAAGGAGGCTTATTGAGCACTGCTTTGGGAAATGGTTATGCAAAGAATTGACAGCTTCGGCTTAAAGGAGAAAAGGAGCACAGCTGGGATCCAACTCGTCCTCAGCAAGCACATTATCACAACCCCTACAGAAAGCCTAAGGACAAGGATTTAGAGAAAGGGAGTAGGCAGCGAGAGGCTGGCAGCTCTGAGCAAAGAGCAATTTCTGTTTGTTTGAATCAGCCACAGTTCAGGGAAGCAAAGTCTCACACAACTTTTATGAACAGCCACCAAGGACAACTGACCTTCTTCTAAGTGAAATAATACAAATTTTGGCTAACTAGTGAAAGCAAGGGGCAAAAATAAGATTTTTTTTAAAGGAGAAAGAGCCTCAATGCTGAGAGCATGAATCTGAACCACTTGGATGACACGGACTCTGGTCCATGAAAGCCTTGCTTGCCAAGGCCCTGCTCCGGGCTCCTGCCAGAGGCAGGACATCTCCCACATCCTCATGCTCTGAGTCTTCTCCATGTAGGAGAAACTCCAGGAACTCCTCATCCGGAGCTCACACTAACCCATCGCCATGCAGGAATTGCCAAGAATTGCCCCATCGTTTATAAGCAACTCTGACACCAACCTCTTGCCTTTGATTTTTTGTTGTTGTTGTTGTTTTTTTTTTTTGTGGATTCCATTCCCCATCTGTGGCTCCGTATAGAAAAATAACAATTACACTGCAATATATCATCTACCCGAGTTGAAAGGCTGAAAACACTAAGGCATCTTTCATCCAGTCTTTACTAGAAGCAGTTGTTAGGGAGAAATAACTTAAACTCCCCCTAGCATAAACCAGTTTATTGGTTTAAACCAGTAGACTCCTAACAAAACAAAAGTCCATATCAGTGTATTGTTGCCTGTAAACAAAACCAATTCCCTGGCTCCAGAAATAATTGTCTAGATGAGCAGTTTAACATAAAAAGTGCAAAATAAATAAAGAATACAAAATAAATGCATTAGTGTGACACTCGTTTAGAATTTTGATACATACACGTTTTACTCAATAACTATGACAACCATGTATTTACTCTTTAAAGATAGTCTTTGTTTGTATAATAGTTCAATTAATCACTTGGGATTAAAAAATTCAAAACAGGCTAAGAAAATAGAAAATAGTATCACACTAAGAAGAAGATGAATGTGTAGCTTGTGTAGCTATAATTCTTGACAGCCTTTTTGAACATCTTATTGAAATGAATCTTCCCTTTAGGGAGATCAGAAACTTTAAATTTTGAAGTAGTAAAAATTTAAGCAATAAAAATATCTATAGTGAATACTCACCTACATGATACCACAGGTCAGGACTTGTCGAAATGAATGAAAGGTTGAATGGACGGTGTAATTAGCTTCGTCTGGAAAGGCAGGGCTCTGGCCCAGCCAATTGGGGTTTGTCATTTAGTGAAAAACTTAGCATAATTATGGGGTAGTTGATAAAAGTGTCTCCTGTCATAGCTGCTCGCAGGGACTAGTATAACAACAAAACATTACCTGCTACAGGTCGTGCTCTTTGTCTGTAGTTTACCTCACGAACACCAAACAAATGCTTTAAAAGAGATCTATCTTTTTTGTTTTCCTTTTCTAATGTGAGCCTACCTGACATTTTGGTTTCATTTAACTTCATTTTTTTTCATTTACTTCATTTGGTGCTCCACTGGTTTGACCAATGAAGTTAAAAGATTTTTTCACAGATTCACTATAGAAAACAGGGATGGAGGGAAGCCAAACCACGTTCTGGGGGGTCCTGGCCAAAGCACTAAGTGCATCCAAAGGGTACCACAGTGCACACCCTGTTGAGAATGGGGTAGCATGAGGAAATCCTCAACTGACCATAGGACACAGAGATTGCTAAACCCAAACCTGTCTGAATTGGGCACCACCTGACACTGCTCTTGCAGATATTCAGGCAGCACGGCCAGAGTTTTGCTTGCAGGTGCAGATGTAGGGAATGCTAACACATACCCACATAAGGGCACATAATGGCCTAGACAACAACAGTTTATAAAACTATTCTGAAGTTATGGAGAAAAATGCAAAGACTTTCTAAGATGCAGGAAAAAGACAAAACACTGTTTCTTGGTGTTTATGTTGTCATCTCATCATTCCCTAGCATTACTCTTCTGCTACTAATTTTACATAATTATTTAAAAAAAATCATTGGCAAAAAAATGTAGAGTAAAATTCAAAGTAAAGCTTTGGAATTTTAAATATTCATTTTGTACTTGTTCTTCGCCTGGGTTGAATTCTTTCACCAGGTATTTTTGTCAAAGAAATTACTTTCCTTCTTCATGGAAAATATCCACCCTGCTTTGTGTGTCAGAAGAACAGCATAAATAAGTCATGAGACTATGTAGGTCAAATTACTGCTGAGAGTAACTGATTCATGAGAGTTAACAACAGAAGCCAGCTAAATGAAAGCCATTGCTGTTTCAGCCCAAGCTATACCCTGCAAGGCTCTTCCACTTCACCTGTGGTAATTATTTTTCTCCCCTGTAACACTGAATCGTTATGGTACAGGATCCACTTCATAGGAGTCCTACAGTCACTATAGCACCTTTCATCTTTGCAATTCATTTTATGGTCTAACATCTATTTCCCCAGTCAAACAGAAATTTCCTCTAATATAAGCCTACTGCTAGTAGTGTTAAATAAATAAATAAAATCATTATTAAAATGAGAAAAAAAATTTACCACGCTTGGTGGAAGTGATTGTGTGGAATAGAATAAAATGAAGGAGCCTGAAGAGATCGAAATAGTTCCCCAGAGATGTGGGAAAGTAAAGAACAGAATAGGTGCAGAGAACTACGACCAAGCCATTCTTCCCACCTCATTAAGCCACCAATTTGTCTTAGACATTCAGTAACATCCCCTGTGGCCTCTATCATCAAACTGTCTCTTTCAAAATGAGACTTCTTGTCCTTGGTACACAAGGTTCCCATTCCTACAAGTGCAAATGAACACTGCAGTGTTCTCCAAGCTTTTCTGTGGGCAGAGTCCAGTGTCAACAACAGCATCACTGGAGCACTGACTGCATCACTCCCCCTGCTGAGGCTGCCAGAAAAAGTGTTAATTTTTGTTTGTCCTTTTACAATGTGGACATCTGTCCATTAGCAACTGGAGAAAAGCCACCAGTGTCACGCCCCACGGCTGCCAGGCTGCAAGGCAGACTAACAATTTCCAGGTGCTCTTGAATGATCTGGATTCAACAATAATGTGGTGCTAAAGGTTGTAGTTCTCCTTCAACTCATGAGTATGACCGCAGGTGGCTCCTGGTTTCAATTTGATGTGACACAAATTGGAAGGTGTTTAAAAGGCAAAGACTAGAAAAAAATGAAAAGCCACATCTGGCAGCTAGTAAGAAAGGAGATGCCTGAAGCCAGAAGGTAAGAGAAGATGGTAAAGATATGCAAATACTCCCCCCACTTACATAATTGAATGCCGCAAATAAAAAATGTAGAGTATGTAATATGCAAGAGTAAAGCTGACTCAAAGCTTCCGAGGAGCATAGCAAAACCAATTTCTGCAGTGCCAAGACAGAGCAGTTTATTTTTTTTCTCCCATTATTAATCAGTAGAAAAACTCAGTATTGTGATTTTGGCAGAGTAGGTTGCAGCAAAGCATACAAGGTCAACTCAAAGGAGGCAGAGGGGTATGCTGAGGACAGGGTGTCTCTCTTCCTTTCTTAACATATCCCTGCTTTCCAGACTGTCGAACCCTACTGTGAAGATGAAACCTATCTGGGACATCTTCATATGTCGATGAAGTAAAGGCATTGTTGGGCCAGATGATGTGTTAGGACACACACAGCTTTTTCTAATCCTCACTCAGAACAGGTCAGATCCTAACCTCCCCATCATATCCCCTTTCCTAAGCCCATCCTTCACTGAAGTCCACTTCTCCTTTCCTATTCCAGGACAGTTAGGGACCCACACCTACCGTGTTCATTTCTCCCAAGTGCCCTTCTTAACGTGCAAATCTCCCAGGTGGTAGGATCTACTCTGTAATTTGCTTTCCTACCCACTCTGTAGAGCCTATCTTGCAATCTCAGTCCCTCAGGACCCTAGTCTCCTCCAACCTTTCACATTATACAGCTAACTTCCCTAACACATTCTCTTTGTGAAGGCCACAGTGTCCAATCTCAATACTCTGCAGCCTGTTTCCCCACCTCAGAAGCAAGGCAGAAAAGCCAAAAATACTGAGCTCTCCTTTCCATCTTTTTGCCCCACAGATCACTCACGATCTCAGCACAGGCAGGAGATGGAGCACATGGCAAGCAAAGCAAGGCGTGCTTACTGCCAGAGGATCCATCACTGCTTCATGTTTTTAACATTATTGACATTCTCACACTTTTCCTATACCCACAGAAAGACTAAGGTGCTTTCTGCAGAGCTGATATGCTCTACCTCTTTTTGCAGAGCTTTTACTTTAGGCAAAACACTGCACACTTCTGCAGCTATGCCTTATCCTGTTCCTAGCATATTTGCATATGCAAGGATACCTCTGACTTGTACAGGCTAGAAAAGTTCTTTGATAGGCAGCGCAGTCTTTCAAGGAAGCCTCCTACAATGTTATTTGCACTTGGTGACCTCCAGAGCTCAGATTTAAACTTTCAAGCATGGCCTATAGGTTTTTGCATGTGTGGGTGGTTTGTTTTTGTTTCTATCCAGTTTTGAATACTTAACTGATTTTCCTTTGGAAATGGCATATCTAATTTACATTTTAATCTTTCTTATTCTTTGTCAAAGTGCCATAACAATAGGCACTATTAAAATTAGTAAATAAAAAATTTCTTATTTACCTGATTGCCTTTCATGTCTCATTGTGTTTTATGTCAATCTGTGCCAAGACACTTTCAAGTAAGTTATATCCTCAGATGTGAAAGCTAAAAGCAAGCTGAATAAAATGGTTTTATGTCAAGTAAGATATATTTCTGTATATAATGTGCACATATTGAATGTAGCAGCTTTAATAAAGAATAAGAGGAGAAAAGACACTCTTCCCTCATCCCGGCAAAGCACAAAAATTGTTTGGGAAATGACTCTAGCTCGCATGAACGACAATAGAACAAGATCCTTCTGAAATCCTCTTTTCACCAAAATATCACCAATGAAAAAATAACTCTAATACATCAAGGTAATTCTTAAGCCATCGTTATTCCACATTCATCAACATAATGCATACTTGCAAGTATGCCTTTTACAATAAGCCCACTGGCCTATTCATGCCATGGGTATATGCAGAAAGGGATTCTTTCCACACACACACAAGTTCAAAGAGCTCCTGTCAGGGAGAAGCAGACCCCCTCTCCCCAGGGATGTATCCATTTCATGATAAAGACTACAGAAGACCATTCTTCATATATTCCAGTCTTTCATATATCAGTCTTTCATATATTGCTGATCTCTTTCCAGTTAGGATAGCTAGACCTCTGTATCCTAGAAAATCTGGTTTCTCACTCTCTGCTGCCAGTTTACTCTTGTATCAAAATGTGGGTGTTACAGTCAAAACCCCTTCCTCTGTTAGAGGGAAGTAATCCACTTGCAAATCACTAGTGCGGAAGACATGCAAAAAGCACATTAATATTCTCCATATGCATTTTTCTAAAAATAATAAGATTTTTATTATCAGGCTATATTAATAGGAACCTATCACTTACGATAATGACCAAGAATAATTAACTATCTTTATTAAATAACACTGATCTCTACCTCAAGCTCACAGATGTGTCACTGTCCAAGCAAACGTACATGCAAGATAGATGATGGAAGAGGCCCTGTTTTCTGGCTGTTGCTTTGCAAAATGGTGTGTATGCATGTAAAGAAAGCACAGAAGATCCTCTGCTGCTATCCTAGCTGGAGGTTCTCCACATGTTTAGCAGGGACACAATGCAAGTATAGGCAACCTTCATTAGACAAAATCATCTTCAGCTGTTTCTTACCTTAACACAGGGAGCCCTGGATGGCAGTAGCTACTATCAGGAACTACTATGTGTCTTCTGCTGCAAACACACATTTCAAACTGTAAGAAAAAGTATTTGACCCATCAGCTGTTTCAGTTTGCTTGGGAAACCTATATTCCCTTGTATTTTCCTTTTTTTTCTTTAATAGAATGGCTGTCCAATAAAAATAAAGGAGTTTCTTAGAAGAATTCTCATACAGTAGTGCATTATAGCGTGTGTTTGACTGACAGACTTCTGTTCCAGTTTGATCTCGAGGATTTTCTTGAGACCTTGTTGCAGTTAAATTAGCTCTATTTCATGACGATTTAGAACTTCCCTGCTGAGTCTGCTTTTTCTCCCTCACTCTGCTTGTGAAGTCAAGGGTAGAGAAACTCATTAAAGCATGCCCATAACGATTCATGCATTGGGAGTCTGATTTTGAGATTTAGGTACTAAAATGTCATGATTATAAAAATCTTTGTCTTGAAAAAGCTCAAGATTTTAAAGGGTTAATTTTCTTTTATTTTTGCATTATTTACCTGTTGCTTATTCGCATATCACTATTGCAGAAATCGTGGACAAATTAGATCGATTTCTGCTTACATCTATCTACAAGAAATCTTTCTCTCTTCTGCGCAAACTTTATCAGGGGATATTCCTGGTTTACTTTTACCAGAAAGAAGAATCAGATGCAGGAAGTTTTCACTGTAATTCCAATATGAAAGACTGCACTGTGAACAGTTACAAACCAAGGATGTCTCACAAAATCTTTTCCACCCATAAAGATTTTTTTAAAAGGATTAGTTAAATAAATTGGAATCAGAGTTTCCCTAAAATACTTAGAAACAAATATGGCTACATCTGTTACGCTCAAAAAAAAAAAAAAAAAAAAAAGGCCCCATTTACTAAGTTTGCCGAGTAATGCTAATTAAATCAGGCCATAAATGTTGATCTGTATCAGGGTAACTACCTGCCTTTGAATGAACAAAACAGACCAGAAGAAAAGCCCTCATGGGAGTAGAAGAGTGGAAGATTGCTTACCAGCTTGCTTTAATACTTGTAAGCTTCTGCACCTTATAACACAGCTGGAATGTAGCCTTAAAAAAAAAAAAAAAACTGCATTATCTGCTGCCTCTGAACTGTTTCACCTGCCCGGGAAACCTATTTAAATGGCTTCTGAAAGCTGCAGAGGTAGTAGTTCATTTGGATTGCAAAGCAGTATTGAAATGGTAAATGTCTTCCCACGCTATCCATCTACATATTAAAGACATAAAAAGAACTACACAGAGTCATAAAGACTAGTACCAAAACAATTCAGGAAGACCCATGGCAAGTGCAATGGTGATTCTAGGCAGCAATAGCATTGTTCATGGATTATTTATTATACATATTCCTAAGATATTGTTGGACATTATAAAAATTATACTGCACTTTAGCATGGCATTGCCCAATATTTTTAGGTCCTGAAGGAATAGCTTGGGAAATGGCAATTTCCATAAGAATTTCATATATAGACTACATTTGATTCCTGATAGCTTAATTCTTTGCAACATAGAGAATTTCTGGAGGGTATTTTTGACATTCTTCAACTAGTCATTTGAGAACTATTATGATTTCTTCCATGCTTGACTCTACTCTAAAATTGTCTATATAAAATGATATATGAACTTCTGGAACACTTGTATAAAACAGAGTGAATCATCTATTTTCAATTCTGCCTTTCACTGAACAAGGGGCTTCGAACTTGCTAACAAAACCACGAGTAACTAGATCATTATGAAACCAACAAAACATGCAAATAAGACAAAGAGATAAATAATCCAAAAGCATTATGTATGGTTGCTTTGGATAGTGTATTTATTGCTATTTTCCTGTTTCTATATTGAGGGAAATAAGAGTAAATCATCTGTGACAGATACTTTTTGAATATAACAAAGGAAATTATCAGGTGGCTGAAAAAATATCTTGCACCTGAAGGATATCTTTACTGGAATTCCATTGCTACTATTATACCAACAGGGCCAAAACTTTCAGGAATAGTTCTTTATTTCCTGGCATATTAATTTTGAATTCTCTTGTTAGAAGAGAAACTTAGCAACCAATTAGACAAGCATCACAGGCTGCTATATCTTAAACTGTGTGATTTTACCACAATAGTTTCTCAAGGAAAAAATAGGGATAGAATCATTCGTGTTCAAGATATTTCACAGCCACCTGAATCCAGTGTAATGAGGCTTGCTGTAGCACGCATTGAGCATTTTGCATAAGTGAAATACTTTGCTCCCTGATCTGTACTGTTCCATCACGCCCTCACTCACCTCCAGCCTACACAAGATATGTGGTCATTTTACTACAGTATTTAGCAGACTGCTCTTAAGCTCACTTTTTATTTACTGTTTCAAACAGTTTTACTACTCATAATTTTTTATGGTTTCATGTTGGATTTCTCGGGAGCAGATCTACAGTCAACTAACACTCATCTTTTACTGTCCTTCACCTCTCAGTTACCCGCTCCAGCTCCGCAGAGGAGGAAGTGTCCAGGAGAATTTGTCCAGTACTATCAACTTGCTTTTTCTACGCTAAGTCTACATTGCTTTCTTTGGATGGCAGTAAATATAGTGAATCCAAATGACATCATTGTTTAATCTTTACAAGAAAATATTAGGAAAAAAAAGTTAATAGTTTTATGAGTGAAAGGATTAAAAAGGGACGAACAAATGTTCATGTTCTCCGTGTCCACTAAAGGTCGGAAAACTAATGAATTTAAATCTCATTAACAAATATTTAAATTAAATATTAGAAAAATTTATAAAACTAAGGGAAGGTAAACACTAACATATCGTGTTGAGGAATGCTGTGAAACCTTTCAAGGAAGTTATAGGTAGGAATAATCCTAACTCTGGAAAGCAAGGAATGGATCGGACAAGCTCCTGTGTTCTTGGAATTCCACCATATTTTAATGTCACTCTGAGTTAAACTTTTCTTCTTTAGATTCTTTAGATTGGTTGGCACATAATTCTTTTTCGCAACACATATGTCAGACTACATAGTAGTGCAAGAGATGAGATACGGTCTGGGATTGTCTGCCAGATAAAAGCCTTTAAAGGCTGTACACATTTCCATTGAATATCAAGGCAGAAATATACCAAAGTCCCCATTTTCCAAGCTGCCCGTTAGTTTCTGGTGCCATGTATGTGTTCCCAGAAGCATTAAATATTCTTTACATTGCCTTCAGCCATTCAGGCTGATATTTTAAATAGGAGAGTCTAAAGATAGGTATTTGGAAAATGCACCACCTAGAATTAAGGATTAATTTAAAAAATATGTACCCATAGTTTTTTTCTAATTGCCCAAAAGAAAACATCAATTTTAGCTCATTTATTTCCTCCTTGAGCAAAACAAAACATTTAATTTCTGCACATTGCAGCAAGTAACACTGGAATAAGCTAACCTTAAAATTCACATTTTGTCTTGCTTCTGCAGAATTCATCCAAGACTGCACAAGCCAATACTAGGCAATTTGTCCAAGGATGGTTTGTATAACCTTGTGAGGAATTTTTCAGTGTAGCAGCCAATTTTTTGCACTTACATGCAATATGGTTATGGAATTAGTAGCAGAATTTTTAGAAGACTTCAAAACATTATAAACATATAGATATATAATATGTATACACACACACACACACACACACACACAGACAAAATTTTGAAATTCATTGCAGGCATTGTTACTAAAAGTAGGTATCAAGACCTGTAGCCTTCATCCCAACCGTCCTTTGCCATTGTGGATTCAAAATATCTACAGCGAAATGTATTTTTCCTGTATGGAGGCATCACAACTAGGTTGAAAGTCTATTTGCACTCTAAGTACCCAGTTAATATTGTAGCTGCCTGCTGTGACTGTTCAGCTGAAAGGAACTGAGTTAACAGCAAAGAAGACTGAGCTATTTTCCAACTATTCAGGTAGGTCACAGCTTAAAAATTTTGAATGATATTGATAGACAGTTAGAGGTTAGACAGTTCACATTCTGCTGCCTGTTTTATCCCACTGTATAAGCTTAAAGGCTGAGCTGACAAAGTGATACTTTATCACTTAGGATGGGACTTCTCTCTGTGACCTAATAGGTAGGTGCTTACTCCAAAGTAGTGTCCCCAGGCACTCTTTGCCATCAATAGAAACAGACAGAAACCTCTAGAACATTATTCATCCTGTCTAGCTAAGGCATATATCTATAAGATACCCGCATTCATCCTTGACAGGAGGTCCCTGTAGTAACTGAGTAAATAGCTGAGTCCAGAAGCCTGATACGTAGGTGGCTAAAACGCTGAGTTGAATGCTACTGTGCAGTTCACTCAGGCTATTCTACGCATCTCGCTGAGGTCCCTGCCTCAGGGATGGCCTAGACTCTTTGCAGGAACTTCTGGAATTCATTTTAAATGCTGAACAGTGAGTAAAGGGGAAAGAATCACCCTCAGAGTCTCTCTCTGTTGACTGCAGGTGGTACCTAGAGATAGTAGACCTCTAGTTTGTGCATGAAAGATAAGGTGTGTAGATGAATTCTACCTAAATATCTATTTGCACATAAAATCAGAACTAATTTATCTCCATAGGAGATGAAAGCATTTTCTATGCCATACAGAACTGCTCAGCATGTGACAAAGGATAATGTGAACATGATAGTAAAAAAATTCTCAAACTGCTGAGCAGTGCACAGTCTGAAGGTGCTGGAGGCCCCATGGGGCAGGAATTGTCTATTTCAGAGGTTCAATTACATTTTCTCCAAGATACTACATAACTTAACACTTGATGTTTAACCTGAATTTCAATGAAATTACATAAAGATGAATAAATTCTAATAATTCCCTACTTAAAAGGTGAACAATATCAAAAATAAAATGATAACATGGATATCAGTGGCTTTTCCAAAGAGCATGCAGCGTCAGCTTAATCAAAACACAACCAGTACTAAATTCTCTATAGAAAAGGCCACTGCAGGAACAGCTATTAGCAAATTGCTGCATTAATTCACTGTATAAGTTATATTCGTAAAGCACAAATAGAGGGTGTCATCACAGCTATGAGTAGGATTTTAGCAGCTGCAAGAGCAGGTTCGTTAAAGAGTGACTCAAAGATAAATGAATGTGGACAGCACTGGCATTAAGTACATCATACACACATACACAAAACTCCCTCAGTTTTATTAGTTATAGTTATAGGGCTAGAGATCCGGTTTCATTAAATCAAGAATGCTGTAAGATCTTGAGCACTCACAAGTGCACTTGCCGTGCACTTGTTCTTCTTGCCATGACACAGACTAAAAGAAACAGCTCAAAATCAGGTTGTATTCCAACTAATTGCCCGGAGAGACCTAAAATTACTTTGCAAGCAAAGAAACTGACCTTTTAAATTAATTTAGTTTCAAAAAAAGATGCTAAAGCAAACCAAATTGCAGGAATTGTCTAAAAGAAAGCCAGCAGCAGGTATTGTCCTGACCTGTATATTGGGGCTGCCCTTCCACTGGACAGCATTGCAGCACATGTGTGATATTAGTCAGTCATAACAGTGGAAATGGAAAAAGAGAGTATTTTTTCAGTCTCTTCTTTGCACTGCTTTAGGTAACAGTGGACCCAGGAAAAATTGTCCTAGTGTACTGCCTCTTTCAGCAGTGTTTAGAAACACAAAACAGATTTGCTTCTTTTTCACAATAAAAGATTATATCCACAAAACAGGGAGAAAAAATCCCCCCTTTTTATTCAGCTAAGCTATAAATTGCCATCTGGAAGCAAGAATCATAAAATATATCAAAATAGGTAATGACAACAGACAAACTCAGGAAGAAAAATCTATTATACCATCCTTGCAATTCATCCTGGATCGAGATCCATATTCCAGCAAAGTACATCCGTCTGGGAAGTGTGGGAAGGTACCTGACTCTGAAACAGCTCTTATGGTAAACTCTTCCTTTAAAAATTAACTCACTGCACTGGATCAACAGCTGGTGCTCAGCAAGTAGTGTCACCACTCTACTGATTTTACCTCCTTTATAGCTTTCTCTATGACTACCCGTGAGTTAATGGTCACATCATGAATTAGTAGGATAGTGTTAGTCATTCATTTCCTGACATAGGGAACATTGTCACATGCTGGATCCTAAGCAGGTCTAAGGCAGTGTAAATCCTGTGTAATTAACTTTGGCCTGGCACAGAGAAGTGTGGCTGATAATGTGCTTCATTCTTCCCTTCATTTCTGTAAAGGCAGGATGGAGGGATTCGAGTGCAGGAAACGAAGCAATCAGGCATCTTTTGCAAACAATTGCTCTACAGCTGCAAGTGTCCTTCTCTGCATCACATTGCCGGGATTAGAAAAGCACAGGACGAAGGTGTGAAGGCCTAAATGCATCAGTTCTTATAGTCTTTACAATATCAGGCAAAGGTAATTTGTATTAAGTAAAATAACTTTTATTTTTCTTGCACAGAAGCAATGTTCTGGCTTAACTTCTTTTCTTGAGAGTATGAGTGATACCGAGGTTAATGGAATTTTGTTCTCAGTATTTTGAATCTCACAAGGAAGGGAGCTTAACAGGTCACTTGGACTGTCCTTTAACCGTGTGCATATATCCCCTACTTTATACATTCTCTTCCAGTACTGCTCACAGAGAAAAATACAGCTTACAGCTTTCATTTTTTGCCAAAATATTCACCAGGCTTTCTCTTCTTTCTTATCTTTAATCTATTGTTTCAGTTTAAACTTTTGATACCACACAAGGTAGATCTTCCTTTTCCTGGTATTTATAGGCCTTTTTTTTTTCTTGGTAGTCTATTTTGTCCTCTTTTACCATGGATCATGTGTGATCGACCATTTTTATCTTTTTATTTATTTAATTTTTTAACTTATGGTGGTCTGTTCAAATTTGTTCATGTTCATTTTTTCCCCTAAATTGCCTATAATGTTTAAAATATTTTTAATGTAAGGTCATGGTGAGTTCTGTATGCTATCTTACAAATACAGGAGTTATGTGCTGCAAAAAGGGTAGTGCTCCATGGTGTCACTCTGCCACTAAATTTCACCAGTATATTTTTGCAGTTGAATCACATAGGAAGCCACTATTTTGCCAGGCACTGATATTACTTATTCTCTTCTAGCATTTATTTTCCTAGATATTTCCTTTCTACCAAGTAACTGTTTCAGATTATTTTTTTCCAGCTATCTTCTTTTCTTGAGGGAGAAGAATTTTTCCTTCTCTGTTACTACTGGGTTTACCTTGTGCCCTGTGGCCTATGAAACTTGGGCAATTTACTACAACTAAAGCCCTGAGAACAACTGCTAGCTCAGAAAATGTACTCTGTGCAACCAGTGCAATCTACTTATTCAATGCTCTTCTTGTCTCTGAGGGAAAACCAGAGATAGGTCTTTTCTTGTTTTAATTTGTGAGTAATGCTCAGGTGGTTCATGCAATAGAAAACTAAAATACTGAAGAACAGAAGAAGTATGGGTAGAAAAAAATCATATCTATATTATACCACAAATTTTCCTAATACAAAGGAAGAAGGAAGAGAGTGTGGCCTTACATGGAAGAAATCAAACATTGAAAAATGCAGTGGGAGGATAAATAAAGGCAACCAGATGGTAAAAATTGCATATTGCTGATGGAAAGTAACAAAGAGAATACATTTATGTTGGCTGAGATCATCAAGCAAATATAACTATTTAATCCCCTTATGACCACTTCTAAAACAAGTTGATATAATGTCTTGCCTCATGGTCTGATCACGTGCCACCAAAATAAATGTACTTTTTAAAAATTGGCATTAATGTGAGTATGACCATAAGTTCTATAAAATTAGTTCTATAAAAGAATTTGGAATCTAAAGAATTTAGTAAAGAAGGATTGCTCAAATTGTCATTGGCTGAGGAAGAGAAGTACTTCATAGACTTCTCACAGGAACAATTGCTCTACAATAAAGCATTTCTATGCTGAAAATAAAAGTGAAAATATTCTCAGGAACCACATGAAGGCAGTGTGTAGCAGGTTGATTGTAGTTTGAGGAGCTTAATGTACAATACCTAGGGAAAGGACGTGGTATTTATCAACTGTCCTGCTTGAGCTTGACTTTTAACTGGAGCTAGACAAGTGGTTCTCAATGGCAAGTTATTTTCAGGTACAAAATGCTGACTTTTGAACTTTCTCTGAATTCTGACCTTATCATTTTGATTGCTATACTGTAAGTGACTGATACAATGTAAATTTGCATGTAAATAATCACAGAGGTGTTTGACATTTAGAGCATTTCCATCTTCAAAGGGGAGTCAGCCTTCTGTGAATACCCTCAAGCGACAGTAGCAGCTTGAGTTTAGTTCAGCAAAACATGAGAGAGCCAGGAAGCAAAATGCCTAAAGCCACAACTATGCAAGCCTTTTTCGCAGTCCACCTTCACCAGTGGCCCCTCCAGGAAGACAAGATGTGCTTCTTTGAAGTTTCTCTGCCATAATGATGAGGCTAAGCAGGATCCAGCTGTACCAATTTCAGAAACAGCTACTGCAGGCAGCAGACAAGGACCACCTCCCTCTCTCTTTGGGTTACCCTTTTTTTTTAGCAGCCCTGATCCTCAGATAATGTGCCTGATGTATGCCGTGCAATGCAAGCCCAATGCAAATGCCCTCCATGGTGCTCCTCCAGAGGCACCCGTCAGGAAAGCCTATAGACAAAAGTTCCTCTTCTTTCCTGCCTGGAGACCTATCTTTCCAGGAACTTCCTTCAGAGTAACGTATTTTGAAGGGAACTACTAGCCAAACTGCGCAAACTCCTTCTTTCCAGTTCTCCTCTGCCTCTAATTTTGCCATTATTTCATCCTTGTCCTAATGGATATTTGCAAAAAATAAAAAGGAATTATTACTCCACTGATGAGCTGTGTGACTTATGCTAATGGAGAGAAATGGTGGGGCACTGCTGTGGAAAATCTTCTGCACGTTGGTCCTGAGTAACTGGCATATATCCTGTGGCAAGGGATGATTACACTCATGGGCCTGCAGTGGCAATCAGCAGAGCTCACTCTGTGCTTTCCCAGGTGTCAGAAACCAGGCGCCTCCAGACAGGAGTCTTATGTGAACCAAATTCTCTGTACACTTGATAGCAATGTCTCTGATAAGGTAAATGATCATTAGCAAGATTTCTTTAGAAAATAATTTTCTATACTACTCGATCCAACGTGAGATCTTCCCCATGTTTGCTTGACGTTTTTTCTTTTGGATCATCACATTTCACAATACAACCTTTTCCGTCAGCCTGGTACTCAGCCTTTCTGACAGCCATATGAACTTTCCACATATTTCATTATTTTACAAATGGAAAAAATATACTTTCTTTCAAACATGATTTTCCCAAGTTAATTAGTTAATATTAATAGTGATTTTTCATTATGCAAATCTGCTTCAAAACCCATCAGCTACTGCTGGTATTCTTAACTAGCTTAGTCCTTCAGGACAACATGGAACAGACTTGTGCGAAGTTTTCACTAACAGAAAGAAAACCTTATTAGCCTGCTCACCTCACAAGGCTTTATTTCAGCCAAGCAGAATTTAAAAAGCAGTTGTGTCTGCTGATGGGTGAACGACTATCACCGAACTCAGCTGCATAAATCATCTTGATAGGTGATATAGCCAATTCTTGCCGAAGTAAAGCAGAAAAATGTGTGTCTGTAGGGGAGGGGAAGAGTTTTATATGTGAAAGAAAAGGAACAGCTGGCTTGTGGCCTTTAGAGGAGAAGTTCTCAGAAGTATTTTCCTTTTTGTAGTGTGGAAAACTAAAGGCATTTAAGCCCCAAAGGGGAAGAATTGAAGATTAAATTTTTCCCAAAGCTAGTAAAACCAATATCTGCTTTTGTGACCTTTTTACATGATAGTCTTCTGTGTTGTCTAGAATGCTGGTTAAAGACAAAGCTTGCAGATATTAACATATATAAAAACATGATTTCATAAATAAGAGGAACTTCAGAGACCTAAATATTCAGAAGCATTCAGTTTGCAGAAAGATATCCAAGAACAACTGAAACTCACCTAAGTTTCTTGAACCAGGAAACTTCCCTCTGTCAGGTTTTCTAATGCAATTTCCAGTAATTTCTCTGTTCTTGAGTTTGTAGGATCATCACATCAGCATAGTTGTGGTGGCTTTTATTTCTACTTCCAACTTTAAAAAAGGAATTATTGCAAGGTGCATTCACTGTGAGAAGCTGAAAGAAAACTCTTCACTTGTTTTCTCAGAGGTCAGATTTAGTGTTCCTTAAGCTTTGGGCAAGAATCACTGAAGGATGCAGCTCACTTATTGAACTTGCCTTAGTTCTTACTATAACTTGTGGTATCCCCCACTCCTATTTTCAGTGCTGTAATCCCTGAGTTACCACTATCAATCTAAACAACCCTGTAGGGATCCACTTAAGCATTTAGCCTGAAAAGCATTTCAAAGCCTGAATTCCATCTAAATGGCTGAGAGATGGATGGTGATATACCTTCTTAAACATGGATCATGGAATTGGTGATATAAAGGCTAGAAAAATTCTCTGTGTGTTTACTCAAATTCTATATATATCTGTCTTTGAGATGTTAAACACCTCCTGCCTGTGTGGAAATGAATAAATGGTATGTAGCATTCTGCAGAACATGTCTAGCAAATATTATAAAGCATAGTCTGACCTTAATGTGTATTTCCACTTCAGTAAGTGGAGCTGCTAGAAAAAGAGGTTTACATTAAAAAGGGCATGACTTTTAATCAAGTATATTTTTAAGCTCTACAAAATGGTTCAATTTTTTCTCCAAAATGAAATTTTAGTAAAGAGGGAGAAAGTTCCAACAACATCAAAATACTCTAGAAAAAAAGTGTAAATTTTTCAGTTGAAATTACTTTTCATTCTATTTTGTATATAGCTAGAAGTTAAAAAAAAATGAAGGCAAAATCATTTGTTGAAGTGAAAGAGCTATGAAAAGATTTTTTTTTTTCATTTCCTGCCTAAAAAAGCTTCGGAGTCTTTAAACTGATGGCCAAAGAAGCATCTGGGTTGCATTATCTGAGTCCCTTGGAAGTAAAAGTATATAGCTGCTTGAAAATGCAATTGAAAATGAAGATATATCACCCTTATTCCAAAGTTTTTTGTTGGTGGTGGTGGTAGGTTTTTTGTTGTTTGTTTGTTTTCTTTTTTGCTCATTTCCAAAACTTGCCCCTGGCCTGAGGGCTTCCTTCAGCAGTGCTAGTATTGCCTTGGCTCTGGGAGTCACACCAAGCTCATAACATCTCACTTTTAGCAGGAGATGGAATTAGATCCTCAGCCAGGTGGTGAGTGCTGTGAGTCAGGGACACTCATTCGCTGGAGCCTTTCCCCTCAGAGTCTTAAGCTAGAAGGGAAAGTGACTGAATTCCTAATGGACTGCCTGCTTTTCAGCCTTACCCGTCACACTTTTCTAAAGAGAATTACTCATTGGCAGAAAAGAGAAGGAGAAGTTTTTGACAGGCGAGATTTCATTTATAATTTAATCAAAAAAAAATGCATTCTTACTTGTAAAATATTGCTTTGCCCATTTATTTTGTGTTTTTTTTTTACTCTACATAAAAGTTGAACTTATGATAAAAAACAGACTTACTTGAACCTATTGCACTTCAAATGTCCCCCATAAACATGGAAACTACTTGCCCTGCTCTAACGTACTTAAGCCTTATATCAAAAATTGGTATTGTAAAAGCAAAAAAAAGATATATTGTTTCATATATTGCTCAACTGCACAAAAGGACCCTATTTCATCTCTGACCAGGGTTGTCAGCCCCTTTTTAGTTATGCTGTAGGTGAACCCGTCTCCAGCCCTTTCCCTGGCCATGTCAGTTTGAGGGACCATTTGGACCCATGCTGTAGCCTTGTTTCTAGCCCTGTTTTCTGCTGCTACTGATTAAACTCCCTTGATGGCTCTGGACCTGATTTGTCACTTGTCTCCCCTGGAGCTATTGATGGATTCCATTAGCAGCACCCAGCTCTCCCCATTGTGCCCAGACTCTTGGATTTCTCCCATCAATGAGGGCATGGCCTGCAATGGGGTCACCCTTGGTTCATGACTCCCATTCCTCATGGAACAGCCTGCCTGACCGGATCATCTTTGGATTTCTATTCCAAGCAACTTCGATCAGCATCAGAAACAAAGAATAAAATCTATCTAATTTGCCTATCACCATACTGTTAAAACAAGAGCACTTGGTATTCTGTTGCATCATCATCTAAAGACTCACCACACTTCATGCAGGCAGTGTAAAATTCAGTTAGGATTTGTAGAACAACAACACTGGAATCAATGAATTTTTGAACCAAGACTTTGGCCTGTGCAACAGCAGATAGTGGGTAGTGTAACATCCAATCTTTTTGGGGTCTGGCTACGTAGTGGACCCTTCAATCACAGGATGCAGGGACTGTCTCTGCTCTTCAAGAGCAGATGCTGGGGTTGGAGGAGAGAAGAACTTCTGACCTGAGCTCCTTTCATCACTAGAATCTGGCCAAGATGTTTTCAGCTCTGTACACTTCCTGAACCAGAGCAGGAACGGAAATCCAGACCTACTGTGTCCAGGGAGAGTGTTCTTATTTCCTACCTTTATTTATTATTGGGCAAGGGTCACACTCTCTGTCATTCCGAAGTGAGGTCATTTTAGTTAAATATTAAAATTGTTAGAAGAAGGCCTAAAGCTGTGGACCTAGCATACAAGAATGTCCTAACCTCTGGGTTATTGGATCAACTTTTTCTTTGTAACTTGATTCTCTTGTCCAATAGCATCTATTGATTTACCTAAAGTAGAAGTGCATTGACAGAAAGCATGAAAAATTTACTTCAGAATGGCCTCAAACATATACAAGTAGAATTACAGGTTACTTGGGTTTAAGCTTCTTATTTCAAAGAAGATGGGAAAGCAGGTCTTTCAAATTAATTTACCAAAATGTTA
Organism: Tinamus guttatus; assembly: GCF_000705375.1. The sequence continues at coordinate 49,602 of NW_010581893.1, read as the reverse complement.
GGCTGTTGGATAAAATGAGACACAGTTGGAGTTCTTCAGTATTACCTGGCTCTTCCTCAGATGCCCAGGAGATACTCAGTAAGGACCCTCACCAAAACACCCTCTATAGGTGAGATAGATGAGATCTCTAGAGAATCCCACCAAATCTTAGTGCACAATTATCCAGGCAGCAGAAGGAGTCAGGTGCTGATATTACTAGGAAATCCTGATGTGCAGAAGGAATCTGGAGTCTAGAGTGCTAGGAAATGAGCAAAGGCTTTTCAGAGTTTGGTAACATCTGCATGGTAGACTTAAGCATCTTAGCTTATTAAGATTGCTACCAGTGCACATCTATTAAGAAACTCATCAAAGTAAACTATCTTTGTCAGTGTCCTCATGCATTAGGACTCAGCTATTTCTGGCCTAAATTCAAATTTATGCAGGTTTAAGCTCTATAAAACAAGTGCAAATGGTTGTGAAAACTCCTGGTGATGATTCAATTGACTGGCAGGCATCTAGTGACATAATAACCATCCTGCTCTATCCCGGTACCTTCACAGTGTTGGCAGATATGACACAGGTTGTAAGAGCGTTCCGTGTCCTTCTGGAATTGACTGGAGGCCAAATGAGATACACCTGACCCCCACCTTTAGGTTATAAAGGACCCATCTGTAACAGTAGCAGGCTTAAACAAAAATAAGCAATTCTATGCAGAGATTTTACCTGTTTCAGATGAGACCTGCTTCTTACAAGGCTCTGTAGGAGAGAACTACCAGAAGGACCTATTCTCAAAGGTACATTACCTCTATACTGTCTGGCAAGAATCCAGTTCCAGTCCCTCAGAAGGCGGCAAACAGTGCAGTCTGCCACACTCACTTGTTACAGCATGTACTCTTTCACATAGTTAACAAATCAATTCCAACCTTTATTTGAGTGTTTGAAGTCAGGAAGATGTGAGGGCTCTTGATCCACAGACATAAGCACTCAGTGCCTTGTAGAAGGACATGTACCTAATCAGAGATATAGAGAGAATGCAAAATGTCTACTGGGAAATTGTACAAGCTTCTAAAATGTAGGCAGGAATCAGAAATCTCAAGGACAGATCAAGACATGAAGAGAGTGGTTTGTATGTTTTAGTGGGCTCCTTTTGAACTAATGCACTAGGCCTCTATATCCAAGTTAAGCATCACTCACTGAAAAGCAGCACTGCTTGAGAGCAGACTACAGGGACTCTTGGGCAGCACTATCAGGTTTGTGAAAAACTCTTTCCTGATGCATGCTGTTGAAGAACTAGAAATGTTCTTGGCATTTTCTCTCTATTTTGTTACTCCAAAATCCCATTCAGCAGAAGCAGGGCAAAGTTGTCAAGGAGCAGTACAAATCCTTCTCTAGAGGACCTCCTTTCCCAAGTCAAGTCAGTATAAAACGGGCTATGTTTCTAATTCTTTCTCTCTGCATGGCATGATAAATGGAATAATTGTTTGTTGCTCTCATCGCTTTAGTGTAATAGAGCCCTGCAGTCACTGTGCCACTCTCCACCAGTTTTCCAGTCGCCTACCTGTAGTTCCTCAAAGTAATACCTTGTATTAAGATTCATTCAGAAAGAAGTATATTGGAAGCCAGCAAGGGACTAAACATTACTAAAGAAAATATTTTCTATTTACTTGAGGCACCCTGAAAAGTCAAGTAAGTAAAAAAATCATGACTTACTGAAATCTGCAATAAGAAAAGGCAATGAGTAAGATTTCATTTTCAATAACCAGAAGGCTGGCTTATTTAGAAAGAACTTCCCTTCCCAGAAGATACCAGGAAAAAGTTGTGACTCTCCCTATATCTGATCATTTCTATATCATCAAAGCTTCTGCTGAATGAAAAAAAAATCAAAAAGGTTATCTTGACATATTTTTCAATATAGAAAATTCAGTGCTACAAAGTCTATTTAGAGAGACTAGGTTATCGAATTCCTCTAGGCAGGTTTCAATAAATATGAGACTTCATGACCTTTCCCTGTCTGTGTCCAATTAAACTTATAATGAGCAAATTTTCTTTGAAGAACCTCTTGAGAAAATAGAGAATTTTATTTGAAAGGCTAGAATATTTCCTGAAAAAAAAAGTGATTTTTACATCTTTTTTCTCATTATCGTTTGCCTTACAGGTTGATTCTAAGAATGATTTGGTTAGAGAGATCAAGCGAGCCAGAAAATGGGATAAAGTTGTGGTAATTATGGACTAACTTATCCTGAAACAGGACAAACATAAAAATAAAAGACTTCACTGCAAAATTCAGATGCAAGATGTAGATGTTGGTCAAAATGTAGACGAGCCATGTAGACACAGCTAATCCTCTGCTGCAAATAAGGCAAATATCTATTCCATAGGATTGATGGTGCACTAAGATAATCTTTGCACAGACAATGTTCCTTTATGTAGATTTCATATATGCAGTAACATTTTCTGCAAGCAGTTGAGACGCAGTTTTCATTGTGCTTTTCCATAGCTAAGGTTTTAATACCGTGTACTAAATAAATAGTAACCAGGCACCACATAGGAGATAGAGTTCATCTTCCACTGGTGGAATATTTACGAAGGAATGTGAGCAGATGAAGCTTTGATCCCATGGCTGCAGACTAAGCCATGGAGAAGCACAGCTAGTAACAGGGAATGCATTGCAATAGTGTTTTCTGCCACCAAAGTCGGTCACTTTCCAAAGTGGTGGAACCACCATCCATAGGTGGGCTCCTATTTGCTTTCTAGATCTTGAGCTTGAACTCCATGTTTTGAATTTTGCTTCCACAGGCTCAAGCATTAGTACTTTAGGATTTGTCTCTTCGGCAGCTGAAACTGGGAGTTAGCTAGGGGGTAGAACAAAGAATTCTATTGTAGGCTAACTAAAGGCACATTTTTAAGATGTTTGGGACTGAATTCATTAAACTCCTGTTTATTCAAAATTAAAGAGCCTTAGCTCAAGTTTTTTTTAAGTCACTCTAGAAATAAAGGGAAACAGGATGAATTAAAGCACCGGTAAAATGGCATGATGTAGTTTAGCTAAACAACTTAATACAGTTAAACTATTCTGAGCTTCACTGTACAAACTCTGAGAGCCCTCAGAGATTGCATTTATGTTTTTAGCTTATTTTATAGAGGCCTACATGCAACTATTTTGAATGAAAGTGCCCAATACGAATTTCACCAGTACAAATATTACTGTAACCATTCCTTGTGTTTAGCTGTTTTATGGGGTTTTTGTTTTTGTTTTGTTTTTTGTTTTGTTTTTAATAGAGAGGATCAGTAGTTCAACAGATGTAAACTGTCATAACAGCATTGGCTTGAGAAAAACTATGCTGGTATTTTTACAAAAAAAAAAGAGAAAAAATATAAAACAAAGCAGTCATTACAGACTTCTGAAGAAAGAGCTATTGAACCCTCCCTGTGCCAGCCCTCTGGGATGTCTTCTTTGCAGGAAATACAATTGCAACAGTTTGTGGTAAGGAAGGATCCTTTCCAAGACTTGCCCTCGGGAGCAACACACTCATTGGCCCCAGTTCAGGGGCTCCAGTCCTGTTCCCGTCTCAGCAGTTGGTCAGCTGTAAGATGAGCAGGGATCATTTGTCCCTCTGGACTACAGTTAGACCATCTGTACAGTTTTGGGCTCCAAAGCACTCCAAGTATTCACAGCCGGTTTTGACTATTAAAAAAAAAAAAAAAAAGAAAAGAAAATAAAAAGCAGGTATTTATAGGAATCATTATGCAACTGGCCTAGAAGCTACTGAGTATTAAAAACAGTATGCATTAGGTTCTTACCTTTCTTTTGCTTTATCAGGCTTCAGTCATTTTTCCATACCATATGTGCTAAACCTAATGTGGCTAGAGCAGTGGGTCCAGGAAACATTGGTCTTCTGGGGCATATGTTTTATAACTAATCTACAGAGAATAACTAATGTCTTTGAGATGCACTGGATCTGCACTATGCAAGACATAAACGTGAAATTTCATAGAAATATCACACTCAATGCTCGTATGTCACTGATCTGACCTGATCTCTAGCTATAAACATAAATAGAAATTTCAGGCAAAATTTTGAAGTCATAAAAGTTATGCTTGTAGAAGTCTGTCTACCTTCCAGTTCCACCAAAATGCTCACCTTAACAAATGGAAGTTATGTTTTGCACTCTTCTGTACTCTTAATTCGGCCAGCCAACCAAGGAGAGAAAAAAAAAAAAAAGGTGTTGAAAAAAAAAAAAAGCAGTGATAAATTTGCAGGAGTTCACAAAGCTGCCTGCCAATACACTGGCTAAGGAATTATCCGAGAAACACCATCAGGTTACCCAGCAAGTCAACCTTGAGTGCCTCACACTATTGTAGAACAGGGAGGACTACATGGTCACATCTCACCCTCCTGTTCCTAGCAAAATGCCTTCCCTTTCCTCCAAATCTTTCCAATGTTCAGAAGCTCCCTCTGGATGTAACGTGGGTGCATGTCACAGCCACCTCTTTCTCTGCTGCCACTATGTGGAGGGCAGCAACATGGCAGGGCCGGCTAGAGGCAGACCAAGGTAGAGGCAGACCAAGGTAGAGGCAGGCCCAGGGAGCTCCTGCTTGTGCCCTGCTGCAGTTGAGGCCTGGGCCCCAGCACCGCTTGCTGCTGCCCTTACTGCCCTGCTTCAAAACCCACCAGGCACTGCACAGGACAATCCCAGCACTGCAAAGCTGCACCATGTACACGAACATGTTCCTCCAGTGCTCCTGTGTCTGGCAGGATGGGCCATTCTGGTGGTCCACTGTAAATAAGATGCTAATAGGCATTTATTGACGCCAGATTTTCTGCAATGCCAGTTAGCTTTTTCATAGGCTTAATAATAGCGCATATTAGTAACATTATTGCTCACTTGTATAACACTCCACCTTCATTGCGCTGTTCCTGCAGTAACGAATGAATGCACATCCTAGGAAATTATTTCACTGGAGATGATTTCTCTGAGTAGACCTTTAAATTCAGGCAAGATGGATATGAGCTCTGGGAGAGAGTTTTGATGTGTTTTTGAAGTTATATACCAGTTTCCAAATTCTTCTGATGCAGAACTGATCTTAAAAAGTGATGATTCCACCTGGGCCTTCACTGCACCTTCTGCTATAGACACAGCTAAAATAAATCTTTGGGATCACAGGGGGCATATGTAAGAAGTCAGCCAAACTGTAGAGCTTCCCACGAAGGTCTAGCCGCAGTCTCTGAGCAAATGCTCTAACTGTGAGACTGTTGTTCAGGAAATGGTTTTCAGGTTATCCTGCCTTGACTCAAAGCAGTTCCCAGGATGACACGGGTAGCAATTTGACGTGGCCACCCAAGCTCCTTCCTTTGGTTCCAGGTTGATAGTCCATCCTTTGCCTTTGAGAACTCAGAGTGCTCCTTCTCTTTCACGGAGCTGCCTCCATTGAGGGAAATGAGCCCAGCACAGACGTCCCATAGAGCTGCATTCGTGTTTCTCCTTGACATGCTTCCCGGTGCCTTCCCCCTGTCATCCCCAAAGCCATGTGAGGGTATAGCAGGTGCTATAGCAGCAGAACCCTTAACCTGTACCTGGAAAGTCACTAAAACTGTCATTACCATTTGCTTTGAAAAAAAAAAAATCCACCAAAAAAAGACAGTAAATGACCTGGGGGTTGTGTTTATTTTTCAAATATCACCTTGAAGTTTTTCCTATTGGTTGGCAATTAGCCTGTTCGAAAACAATCAGAGTCAATCAGAGTCAATCAGAGAAGTCTCACTGAAGACTCTGATTTATTTTCCAAATGGCTTAAAAATTCAGCATAATCCTTAAAGTGCGAACATTATATATCAAATAGCTGTCTAAAACTCAGAAATATAGCACATTTTCTATAACACTATTTGACATTAGGTATTCCTTATGGATTAGATACAATAAATCCAAGTTCTAGCAAGGATATTCGGAAGTTTTTTCAACAATGAAAAAAAGCCTGTACAATGTAAGTTTTAGTCATAACAGGAAAAATGTGGAAGAAAGTTTTACATTTTCAGCTATCATTTTCCTTTACAGATGTGTGCATTTATCATAATCAATAAAAATTCAGAGTCCTGCACTTTTCTTGCATGCAAATTTGACAGCCCTGTGAAAGTTACTGGAAAGATTTTTCCTGCTTTCAGTGAGAGTTGACTGCATCCCCCGCAGGTGAGGATACCATCTGTGTGAAGGTTACTTAACAATTAGTACATTTTTGTTCCATTCAATTTTCCCATTTTGCTTTTCAAAATAGTCAGTGTTTTGCCATACCTATCAAGCGCTCTAATGAAAACTGAAGGCCCAGTAGCTGAACGGCCTTGGGGGAATTAGGGAGCTAAAGGGAAGCAAGAGAAGCTCCAGAACCTGCCTCTTCCCTGGTAACAGATAAGGAAATAGTCTTGAGAGACAAACACTGCCAGGACTTGTTTCATAACTTCTGAGAAATCTAATGTCAGGCTTGCTTCTAACGTTCATCTGTTTAAAGAAACTTTTGTCAGACTAGTCATTCTGACTGCAGTTTTTTCCTATGTGTCTTCTCAGCAATATTGTGCAAGCAAGTCACTGCTACTGAAGTCTATATTGTATCATGGTAAGAACATGAAATATTTGATATATTTGATATAGAGCAGTGACATTTCTTTTGGCCAGCCAGAAACTCTTACAATTATTTAGATAAAGTCATGAACAGGCTGTAAATTACACCTTTTTATTTTACCCTGTACTCTTTTAAAACATAACCAAAGGCTCTTCTGATTTTAATAGAATCAGATCCTTTTTAGATTTAGAATATACTAAATCACAATAAAGAATATAAAAAGGCTAATAAAATGTCTATTATTAATATAAAAGCAGGATGCTCAGAAAGTTGGAAAAAAAAAGAGATTTTACCATTTATATAAACACCCACTTCTCTCCCAGGAGTTACAAGTAAATCTTTTGTATTTATGTTGCCTTAACTGAACAGTAGTTAAGCTGGAGTTTATTTTATTCGCAGCAGTGGTGTAGTCTTTATTTCAGAACTCACTCTTTTAAAATAAGGACTTCATCATAATTGTGGGGCTGCCATCCCTCCTCCCACTCCTGCTGAGAAATAAGCCAGTCCCAAACACTTAGGCTAGGACAGTATTCACCTCCAATACTGCGATCATTTCAATGGCCTATCCTAGAAGATCTGGAAAAAGGCGAGACTATTACTTGCATAAGAGCTCTGTGAGCTGAAAAACAACCTTAAACAACTTTTCAGAGAATCTAGCTCAAGCCTTTACAGGTCAGAGCCAGCGAAGCCCTGTTTTCTGCTGCCACATCTAAGGTGTCGTTGCATCCAGTCCCAACGGATTTCAACATTGCTTTGCTTGTCTGCTCAGAGAGGATACTTGGAAAAAACAAAGATTTCAGGGGGAGCTAATAACCTCCTACTTTCAAGAGCTACTGTTTACCTGAAATGCTGATAGATTAAATGCCACTATTAAGACATACAGCTTTACGATCAAGATACGCAGCTTTACTGTCCTTGGAATAGCACCGCCTTCACTTTCTCTTCAGATGGTTTACTTTTATTTTATAAAGAGAAAGGCTGAAGGCAAAAGCTGATTGAATAATGATCTAAAACATGATACTTCAACAGGATGATGGTGTGAAGCCATCTGATGGCTTCTATCAGATCCTATAAAAAGAACTTAAATCTGAATCTCCTGCCATATTTGTTATTAACTGATCATCAACTTGTGTTCATATTCTGTTTCTCCTTTCCCACTCTTTCAAAACAGTTCAAGGAAAAAAATGACAGAAAAAAAAATCCCAAAGAATCAGAACAGAAGTATGTAACAACAGTAAATATCTCACCTTAAACTGCTAAGGAAGACACACATGAATGAGATTTAATGTTCTGGAGCATTCTTTGTGGTGTACCAGGCAGTGAAAACTGTAAGCAACCTCATTAACCAAGCCTACATAGTAGAGGAAAACAACAGGGTCTCTAAATCTGCTAAAGCTTTGAGTCTTTTCTTCCCTGGTTTTAACGATGCCTGTCTGCCATAAAGTACTGCACTAAAGGGGGAACACAGTAGAAATTCAGCTACTAATAAAACAGCAATTTAGGTCTCAAGACAAATTAAGATTTAAATGTAAGTCTGTAATTTGCTGGAAATGGCTTACCTCAGACTTGTGCTCCAGTGGAGCACAAGGTGGAAGTATATGTAAAAAGATGCAAGAGCTCTATAATTTACTCCAATATCCTCATTACAATATAGTTGTGATTAAATTATTCAATGTGAGCATAAGATAATCTATCATAATTGAGAGTACTAACGCTCAGATAAATAGTTATGCTTTAATGTCCTCTACATGGAAACAATAATAATAAAAACAAACATCTAACTCATTAAGGGTACTTAAGAGCCATACTCCCATCCATTTCTATGCAGAATATAATTAAAAATGAATATGCAACACAATCTGCACAGTGTTTAAAATACTTTACTTAATAGTGTTATTGCTGTGAGTTTAACCAGCATTTCAGGCAGTTATGCACCTGAATTAGGCCAAGGCAAATTTATTTTGCACTTGGCTGTCAGACTGATATGCAACAAAGTCCCAGTCAAAAGACAGTTACCTGAGATTAACATCAACACCCAAATATCTGGAACTGGTTGTATAATAAACAAATATCCTGGTCTGTAAAATGAAACAGTTAACATGGGCAATAAGGTATAGCAGTAACATTCAGCATCCTCCAAGGTAATAGCAGGAAAATAGTTTAGTACTGAATAAGTTAGGACAGTTCAAACCAGGACTGCTTGCACCAGATCAGTATTTTTGATTTAATTTGAAACACTAACTTAACATTGCTGCTATTTGGATTTATTCCTAGTAACTGGCTACCCATGCAGATGGGGTTTGCCTGCCTGAATATGGCTGGTTGAACAAGGTCATGATTTTTACAGCCACTTCACAGTATGACTGTAGTCAGGTGCCAGCTTCAAGCATCTGCCTTCTGCCAGGAGGAGAGAAGTAACACCAGAAGATATCTTTACCTGGTGGCAAAGCCTGGCGGAAATGTGGGACAGTATGTCAGTGCTACATAGTACTGAAAATGGAGGTTCCAAATTAACTGAAATTCAAAATTAGTAGCAGGTTTTCCATTGCAAAGTGTCTCATAGGAAAGACTAGGGGGGTTGTTAGCAGATGATAATGTCAGAGCAGTTTTCTGTATGTTCTGTTCTCATTCAAAACTACAAATCTATTTCAATAACATTGCTTATCTCTGCTGAGAGACTAAATATACAGAAAACACTGTACACTATCTCAGTTATTACTGAGATGTATGGATATTTTTAGCTGACTTAAATGGTTCTTAGTCTTTTGTCTGTGAAAGAAAATGTAAGGTTATTCTCATGCCCTATACCAATAAATTTTGTTAGATACCAAATCATGTTTATTTATTGCTCATTTATTGGCCATTTTGTTTATTTAATTGGTTATTTAAATGATTAGTAGCCTTCAGCAACTTAGCTAAGAAAAGAGGTATTTTTAGAGAGGCTATGCAAACCTTTTCAAAACTTGTTTTTGCTTATAATGCCTTCTTCCATCTGTGCTATTTTAGGAGTTTTCTAAAATGGAAGAGATGCCCCAGAAATTCTGCAGAAGCTTGTAGCATCCTTCCCTCAGACGCTCCCAAGCTTGATGCATTTTCCCATTGACTGCAGAGCGGTTTGGGTTGGTCCATCCAAACATTAACTAAAATACGTCTGTGCTTATCTGCTTTGTTCTGATTTTTAATTCCATAGATGCTTATTTTCATGTGACATTACAGCAGAATTTTTAACTGCACCAAACACAAGAAAGAATCAAAACTTATACTATAATAAGAGAATGTGTGTTTACATGTATTAGCCTTAAAAATTGCATTCTCATGAATGTGCAGAAATTAGGCAGTTCTGTCATTACCATTCAGTGAGTATAATAACAGAAATCTAGCTCAAATCCTATGCAGAGAAAAAAACTACAGATAGAATAATTTGTTCTACTGTCAGGTTTATTAGGTCATGCTGCATTACATTCTCCATGCAACGCAAGATAGTTCTAACCATGCAGCTGTTAAGAGCTAAAGGACAAGTTCTCATACATCTTTAGGTGCCTAACTCTACTGAAACATAAAAAAATAATTTACGCACCATAACATTGAGTTTTGGCATGCCTAGCTCTAAAGGGAATTGACACCAGACAGGAACCTGCACTCTGAAGTCTAAGCAGTTAGGTTCTTTATAGGATGAGCTATGAAAGCCAGACCTCTAAGCAAAAGATTTATCAATCCCAGTACATAAGCTAAGGACTTACACAGACACTAGACAATAAGAAACACAGACAATAGAAAACACAAAAAGAAATAATTAGAAATCCAAACAGGTATAAGACTGAAACTGTCTAGGAGGACAAAAGGAAAGTAGTCTGATCTTAGATGCATTTGATACAAATTTATACCAGATCTCACATAACCTGCAACTCTTCCTCAAAAGGGGGAACATGTATCTGAGGAATGAAAAACTGCTAAGAAGTGCAAAATCACATAGATTAAGATTGTTAAGATTCTGGGCAGAGTTAGAGAGCATGTTTCAAATGCTTGTCCTGGCCAAACAGAAAAAGTCTTAAGTCTCATAGGCTTTTTATTTGTATCATGATTATTTGTCTATTTTTTATCCAGCTAGAGATGCTAATATAAAGAAACAATTTATTGCACATTCACATTACATATATATATCTGTGTATATACTTTTGTCTCATGCAAGTAAATTCTATTTCAAGACTACATGACCCTTGAGAAGCTGGGAAGCTGTGTGTTCATGGAGTGCCTTGAAGACAGGCCAAGTAAGCTTCCTGCTCTTCCTCCTCTAGAAGAGCGTTCTTCTGGTGATGATTGATTGGAAGGAGGGCTTCAGCCCTGTTTCCACCCTCTCTAAAGCACTTCCGTTACAGTGGCATCTGGGCCATACATAGGTCCTATGCTGAATATGATAAACCAGCCTGATCCTGACTAATTGCATCTCTGATTGCCAAGGGGTATTATTTTCATTAGCTTTATACTTAAAAGATACCTGAGTATTGTCAGAGATTCAGGACAGGTAGATCCCTGGGAGATGGAGTTCCTGCTCCCAGCACTATTTATTAATTTTATTTTAAATAGTCACAGGACAGAAAAAAATAAGAAAGAAGGTCTTTGACTGTGGGATTAGAACATATACCTTCTGTTCTTGACTAATATCCCAATCCACAGGGATTGTCCTTTTTCTTCCCTGTCCCCTGACTCTTGTCTCCTTTCGTCCTGGTTGGGGACTCACCAAGTAGAACAGGACTCACCAAATATGAACAGTTCCAGCATGATGGATGTGAAAGGGGGAAAAATGAGGTTGAATCCACCCAAATACAAAAGCAGCTCTATCTCTCAACCCTTGTTTTCAGGAAAAAAGCTATACCGCAAGAGGTGGATGTAGATAGTCTAGCTTTCTCTTTCTATAAACGTAAACAGTGAACCCTAATCTATGGGGAATTTTTTCCATCCACAGTCATGGTTGTGGCCATCAAGTGTACAGAAAACTGCCTTCCAGATCCTCTGAGCAGCATAATACCAGAAGATGAGGTAGAAGTCCGGACATATTCCTATGACCTGTGCTTCCTGTTGACTAACTCTGAGTAAGGCAGGTCTTTATGTAGAATATGGGTCTTTGACTCAGCCATCAAGGTGTCCCATTCTCCTCATGCATTATGTAAAGAGCCTCAGGTCATTAGCTGCAGATTTTGGATTGCAAAATTGTGGGTCCACACCCATGTTGCGTTAGACACCTTCATCCCCCAGCTGGAGATTACGTGTCTCTGTGAGATCCACTCCACCACTCCTCTCGACTGACTAATCAGTCCTTTGAGTAAGCAGCCACCACATCATGCTAATCAAAGGCAAGGAAAGCAGGCAGATCACTGCCAGGTAAGAGAAGAGCCCCCTGTAGAACCCCCCCAGGATCTTCATCAGCTACTTCAGCTTCATTACAGTCAGTTACTTTATAAGCCTGATAGCAATAGCAGACAAATTTCTTTGTCATTATTTCCAGTTCTTCATCTGATGCTTCTCCTCTCACAATAAATCCTTGGTCCTTTGAGGCTTCTATCCTAAAGCTTTTAGGATCAAATGTAAATTTGCCTGGGCTTTCCAGATTCTTCATACATACCATCCCTTGTCCTGGCAAAGATGCCTGTAGCACATCTCAGCAGCTGAAGTGACACTGATAATGTAGGGTCCTCATTCAGAATCAAGGAACTGCTGTACTTTTGTACAGTCCTCTGTAGGACTGTAGAGAAGAGAATTTAGCTTATGTGAAACTAGCCACTCTTTTTTTCTCTTTTTTAACCTTAAAAATGTACACTGTCCAAGCAGCCCTTACTAAATCTGTTTGAATCCATTTGGGATAACTAAACTTTGAATACTTTAAAGGATTATCATAGGGTTTTATACAGAAAATAAACACCAATATAGAAGTGCAAAGGTCTTCAGCAAATTGTACTCCCTAGAAAACACTAATCCATGTAATCATGTAATCCAAAGTCCGTCCATATGATCTCAAGAGATTGCTTTGTCTGACATGCCCACACACAAGCACAAATGGATTTCCCATAACCAGACAAATTGCTGGGCACCAGTCTCCTAGACCTGCCTAATTAATCTTCTGGTCAGTTTTAGCTGATTTCCTGGTATTTTATCCAGTTGGAAAGGAATCTGGCCAGGATTATAAATACTGAGGAACTATCTTGCAGAATGCCTGTTGTTCATCATTGGTTCCTTTCCTACCACTGATGGTCTATAAACCTGACAACACCTTGTTATGCCAGGAGGAATTGGAAGTTCCACAGTAATCCTGGCCAGAAAAAACAAAGACTGATTAAGCAGTTAGCTCTGCTAGTACCAAGTACTCAGTACTCAGAAAAAAATTGTTGCAGTTAGACCCTGTTTATTAATAGGGAAAAAAAATAAAAAGAGGATGTTATGCATTCAGTTTAAATCAGGCATAAGCTTATCTTTGACAAAGTTAAATTCTTATCTCCCAAAATAACAATGTCTACAGTTCCCAGTGCAGCACTCTCCCCAACAGTGCTAATAAGATCTTGCTACAGTGAAAAGAAAAAAAAAAAAGACCATCATAATATTTCAGCATTTCACAGCCTTTCTAAAGCAAGCCAGGGGCTTATTATGTGACAATACTTCAGAGGGCATTTTCTTCTCTCACCTATCCCTATAAACTGCTTTTCTGTTTTAGCTCAAAGTTTGCTTTCTGGAGTACAAAGATAATTAAACATAGCTTGATCTTTTCAAATTTAGGTATACTGCCTGAGATGCTGGTAATAAACAAGTCACAAACACTTGAGGAAAGAATGCATTTTAATTAGCTTTGATGCAAAATATAACTGTAATTATCTGATATCTCAGTATTTAGTAGGAACAAATAAAATCTTTCTATTAAAGTGAGATTTAAATATGAGAATTCCCCCAAATCATTCCATGAATTCATATCTTGCAGATAAGGGGAAGGAAAGAGTTACTTTCCAATGCCTAACAATTATTTTCCAGTCCCCCTCAGATCTAAAAGGCTGTGATTCTGATGGTGTGCCCTGTTCTTGCTGCTTTCAGCCGGACTTAAGTACTGATCCAAATCCTATAAAAAGTTACTGTAAATAGGCACAAATTATAGGAAAGAGACTGCTGGCATTGTGCAACCTTTAATGAAAGAGAAAGGCAGCTCTTGAGGAATCCTAAGAATTTCAGTTTGAATTTTCATGGTCTCTCTGTGTTTGTGGCATTTGGTGCTTGGGTGTTTCTCCCTGATCTGAATAGTGATTATGGATCAGTGACAAATTACTGTGCCACAAGCTTGACATTTTACACTGATGGTGAAAGATGACTGGTGTGCAAGTGTCTCCCAGGTTATCATCATAGATTTAAGGGAGACTGCAGGCCAAATCACATGAAGAATCAAATGGAAAAACTGTGTGAGAGAGTTGGTTATCTAAGAGGGGAAGAGGTAGAAATCATTTGCGCATAAAACAGCAGAGTTTACACAGTAGCCAGGCGCAGTCTTTAACCTCTATTTTCCTCTTCTGCAAAACGAAACAGCAAGCTGGATAAAACCACCAAAGCAGGTGTCAACACCTCCTTCAATGTTGACCAGGAGCTATCCACCACAAGCTACTCATCAGCTTTGCAGTGTCAATGATTCAGAGCTATCTCCACTCTGAGTGAAGCCATTCAGAGTTAGGTCAAGAAAGCTGCCAGGTTTCGGAAAGGAAAATCTCTAGTACAGACCAAAATCTCCCTCAAAAGGTCATTCATATAGTCACAGGCGCAGTAAGGCCTGTGCGCTCCCAGGAGGCCGTTGCATTCAGATGACTGTTTTCTGTAATCTCTGTGAACTGCATTGCTTGCAGAGTGTGCCCCCTGTCACACGTGGTAAATTAATAATCCAGAGACTGGGTGACTACAGAATGGATATAAATAACTGGGTACATTGAGCTGCCTCAGCCCCACTCCCTTCAAGTGAAGGTTTCCTTGTCCTTGGATCCTCTCCCGCTTCCTCCTGGCCCACAGCATGCAACTTGCACATTGCTTCACCAGGCGCAAACAGGCCCAAAGGAAAATCTTCAGCCAAGAACAGGCACGTGCCTTCATGCTGGAGAGAGCCATAGCCCCTTACTCATAAATGTGGCAAGTAGTAGCAAGGCCTGGGGAGGAGTGCAATGTAACAGAGCCAACTAAAGCTCCTTCCACACAGGGTACCTGCTCTGCACTGTGTACCTCAGCTGCAAGCCTAAATACAGCCTTTATAAAGCGAATATAGCTCACTTCTCTGGTTAGTAAACCACGGAATCTGAGTCAATCTGCAGGGGAGAACTAAGTCAAGGTTGTGACAGAAAAATTAAGCTGTTTTTTGAAAAGCAGACTCCTGGTTTCAATTTCTCATTCTGATGTGACACAGAACAAATTACTAACATCTTTGCCTCAGTTTCTCTTCTATAATAGGGAAAGCTCTCTGGGGATTTGTTAGTAATTGCATACCTGAGCAGAAGAAAGCACATCAAGGAGGATTAATGTATTAACCATCTCCAGTGTACTACATCAGACTGCTGAAATCCCTTTTAATCCCTTCAAATACATGTTTGGGTATAGCACAGTGATGAATTGAAGCAACAATCTATGTATTTTGAGACCTAAATTTCTCTTCAGAACATTGAGCTCTTTAAAGCATGTGGACAATTAACATGAATCAGCAGAGCTGGCCCAATTAGGAGTGCTCCCATCCTAAAGCACCATCTGCAAGAAAGTTTAAAGCATTAATGCAGCTCACATTGTTCCAGGAGTAGTTTACCATGGACAGAAATAATAACGGTTCATCTCTATAACCTAGTCGAGTCTACACAAATACAGGGAAAGCATAATCCTGAGATGTCATGGAGGACATCTGTATGGATTCATTCGCCCTTAAGTGAGAATTACTCTTTACTGAAAAAAAAAAAAAAAAAAAAAACTGTTTCCATGGGATTTCTTATGCCAAAGGAAGGATACAGGGCTACACTGCTATCCCAGAGCCAGGAAAGTTCATTGTTCCTTAAAACTTCACTCTTTGGGCAGGAATCACTGTAGTTCTGTTCATGGAAATTGTAATTGTGACAGTCAGGGTATAAATAATATCCCCACAGGCCCTTTGGTCTACTTTTCATTCCTAATGCAATTGTTTCCTTCATAAAAGCTTTTGCATTTTCTTCAAAGGAACATCTGACTAAATGTTCAATATCATTAGCTGAAATACTCCCTTGCAGTTCAGAAATAAGTTTCCTGAACTTTTCGTGCCCAAGTTGCAAGCTCACTGAGGCCTCCAGTTCTCCCAACTAATCCATTGAAGTCCGTAGCTGGGATGCAACAGTCGATGTCACAGATGACATCATAATGAGCATCCAATTATATGGAGCATTTTCAAGTTCAGTGTTATGTTCTATCGGAGGGGCACAGGCCTGCTAGTGCGTTCCAGGCAGCTATGAAAGGTTTCCTCTGGGAAGCTGGTGAGTGGGTTGTTTTTGGAACAACCAAAGTCCAGATGAATGCTGTGCACAGCCATGCATGAGTTGAAACATGTAAATGATGCATAATAGCATCCCATTTTCAGGCCAAATTCTCATGATGTAAGAGACAATAGTAGATGGCTCCCCCAGGTTGTCTGCAGAGCATAGGAGAAGAGATATTACTCTTTCTTCCACATTGATCTATATCAGCCATGTCTTAGTGGCCATGTCGGTTGCAGGTGGAAAGGTAGATGAAGAAATGGTTACCTTATTCCTCCAAATCTCTCAATAATAACAAAGATAACAATCCAATCAAACCTTAGATTTTATTGCCATTTTCATAGCTTTGTGAACCTGCCTGACCTGTCTAGTGCTATTATCACAACTAGAGATGCTCCAAATAGCTCTAAACAAGCACACATATTTCACTGTCATTGTGCAGTATCATAAAGGGATACAAGATCAGACCCCTGGCAGCAATAAACCAGATCCATGAAAGACCATTCTGAACTATTTATTAGCCTAGCTGTGTTGTCACATTGAACTAGCTCCTTACAAACCAGGTCATATTGTTTTGCACAGCACTTCAATGTACAATGTGGGCTCTTACGCCATGGCTTGTGGCCACTGGTACAAGCAGAATCATTAGCCACAGTGTAAGGCATGAAGGTACTAAAAGTTTACATTGTTTCCTATGTCTGTGCTATATGTGTGTGTATATATATGTATGCATGCATCTATGTTAGTTAAATAGCTAGTGTCATTGCCTGTGCCCATCCTTTACCTACCTAATACAGTTGTTTCTGTCATAAAAATATACCCCTTATACAATGCTGAAATGCCTCTCCCTGCAAGATCACTGCCTCGGCCTCCTTTGCTCTGCTCACTCATCTGTGTAGAAGTTGCTTATTCAGCCTTACCCATACCCAGCTTTGAGCACCCCTCCCCATCCAGAGCCCTAGGGAAATCCCACGTAGCAGTACAACTATCAGTGAGTGTCATGGATTTGTACTTTCCCAAGTCCTACTTTGTCTTCTTCCTCGGTCCTTGCCTAGCTGTTTCTCCCTCCTGGGGCTGACACTGACAGTGGAGGTAAGCACTTGACTCATTTGAGCAGCCAGGCTGGTTCATAAATGAAGGGGAATAGCAGTTGTATTCCTCCAGGGAATCTAGGATACCTCTTCTTTATGTCCAAAAAAAAAAAAAAGATATCTATGCACCTGTGGTATTTTTATTACACCATTCCTCCCCCCCCCCCTCCATTTCTTTGCTATTTTATGATATAATTCTGGTCACTTTCAGCAAAATCATCAGCATCCGAGGTAGCAACCTCAGACACTTTTAATAAGCTTTAGATGTTTTTAGGAAACAAGTTATCTGATGGAAGGATTTGATGCATGTCCTATGCATACCTGTTTCTTCTGCTGGCCACAAAGATGGGCCACAGAACCACTGCAAGTACAGTGCAAACCTGCAGAGCTCAGAATTACAGCAGAGAAATCTCACCCCTAGAGACACACAATACACTTAGAGAAGTCCCAGATTTTCAAAACTACCGTCAGCAAATTGGATGGTTGACCCCTATGAAAAGGCAAAGGCAGCACACCTAATCTGCATTAACATGCCTTTTGGGAAACGGCTTTAATGAGAATTAGCTCAATTTTGTCAGTGTCTCTCAGAAGGAATATACCCTGCTGAGAAACTGAACTCAGCAGAGCCACAGCATTATAGGCCAAACAACATTTTGTCACTAAAAGGACGTACAGCCCAAGCAGGACCAAGGTGAACTGCACTGTCGCCTCAGCAGGGACAGAGCAAGGGAGGGGGGTCATGGCAGCCATGGTGCCTCTTCCTCAGATCAACGAGAACCTCCTGTCTGCCCAGGAAGGAGCAGGGAGGTGATAGTTGGGGCTACCTGCAGCAATGCTCTGGTTGCCCCCAAGGAGCCCCAAAATACAGGCAGGCCAGCACACTTCCAGACAGGCAACCACCACGCTCTCTGTGCCAGCTCTCCCCATCACAGAGAATGAGAATGCAAGAAAATCCTACCAGAGGGCAGTAGATCCCCATGATTGTGCTGAAAAGGGCTCTGCTGCTCAGCTTCCTCAGAGAGCTGCGCCAGGCTGCTCTCCTGCCGGGCCTGTGGAGGCCAACGGCTACCCTGTCCTACACTGTGAGAGATCCCTCAGGTTTCCCGGCTCCCACCTTTGCTCCCTTTGGGGCTTTTCACCTCCATCTGTATTGCAGGCATGAGCAAACTCTGCAAGCAGAGAGCTGAGAGGAGTGCCCCAAGCCCGGGCGCTGCTCAGGGTTCTTCCCTTCACCCAGGCTTCCTAAACCCGATCCTACTTGCACAGCGCATGCTAGGGACTTCCTTCCCCTTTCTGCTAGGTATTTCTCTCAATTATGTCTGCCATAATTGCCAAAATCCAGAATGGATGTACCCAGTTATACCCTGCCTGCTAATTACAGCCTGACTTGGTGTCCAGCTCACTTGGCAGTCCAAAAGCACCGTGGGCTGCAATGTCCTGCAGGCCAAGCAAGTGGCGACCTTGTGTCTTTATTAGACAGCAGACAGCTCTAGCTGTGCCTAAGCAAAATCAGCTTAAAATATAGCTCAGAATTGCAAAAGAATTTGCTTGTACCAGACCACAAGACTGTGATTAAAGAAAAAAAAAAAAACTAAGTAAATGATAAGGGAGAGGCTAAACATTGATCAGATTATATAAACCCTGTATTCTCTACCCCAATTAATCTATAGCAGAGAAATGTACTTCAAACCCTTGATATTTGTCTTGTAACAGAATTATATTCCAAGGATGTTACTCCATTCAAAGGACTAGGAGAGTTACAAAGGATGAATACAGACAGTGAGGGCTTTTTGGGGTTTTTTGGGGAATTTTTTTTTTTTTTTTTACTTGATGGATTTAAAGCAGGCTGTCTCAACAGGTCAGCCAACTAACAAACATCCTTGTCAGAGGTGCATGTTTTTGTAAAATATGAATTTTCATACAGAGATTGAATAAAATCCCTGGATTTTTACAGAATTAACATTTTGCTGTCTAAAGCTGAAGCTAGAAGCTAAAGCTGATACACTCAAGAAGCCTCATGAGCTGGAAGAAATTTTGTCTGGTTTAAGTAACGCCATCAGAAGCAACTCTTGCTTTCAGTGACAAATCTGGATGTGGAGGCAATATGCCCAGAGGCTGTGCAGATGCCTGGAGCCCAGAGACAGAGAGCACCACCCTGAAAGGCACTGGCCACAGCCTGAAGGAGGAGAGTATGGCAGGATGCATCGTTGCCATCCTCTATCTTCCTTTCTGTGGATGGGAGCTCCTTAGACTAATTCACCTGGAGGAGATCCGTGCAGTATCTTTGTTAAGTTATTATTTGTAAGGTAGTGAATATTCAGCATAATGAAGAATAAAAATGGAGCAAGACCTTACCTAGCATTACCTGGCCATGACTCAGTGGCAATGAGGGTTGATTATAGCTGAGAATCAAATCCTTTTAATAAAATGTCTCCAGATATCTGCCTTTAGATTTGAAAGGTTCTCAGTGTTCCATGCCACAATTGTTTTAAATCCCAAAGGTTTTTCAGAACAGCTCTTTTCCAAAGTGGGTAACCTCTGCTTCATTTTGGAATTTTGTGCTATAGAATCTACATAATGGCCTGGGTACTGGCATAGCATGGGTAGTTTGTGTTGCTGTCATGTGAGAGCATATTAGAAAGTTACAAGGATTACACCATACGCAAGGTGATTCACACTCCAGGGTTACACTGGCAGCATGACATGCAGTCTGCATTCACAAGCTGGCTTAAACTCTGTATCCCAGGATGTCCAATTTCCTGTAACACTGCTGTCCACTTATTGATAATGAAAAATAATCACACTATGAAGAGCCAAGTCTGGGAGATGTGCTTACAGGATGACATCATAGCATAGCCAGCCACCTGGCTTAGGCTGTCTACAAAAAGAAAGAAAACCCAAGTGTGGGCCCGTTTTAAGACATGAAAACTCCCTGGGTTCTCCCCCTCCAGAGTCCACACAGTGTGAATGAATGGCATTTTTGGACCATGAAATTCATGGAATGTAATTACCATCCCCTTTTTCATGCATTTCTGCAACTACTGAGAGAAAAGAATAAATGTCAACAAATGAGTGCTAACTTCATAGCATGTTAAATTGTGCTGAAATGATTCTCCTAAGAAATAGTTTTACACGCCATCCATTTTCCTGATCCAACTGAATGGTAAATCGCGACTGAAAAAGCAAATAAATGACACTTAATGTTCCGAGCATATTCTTTTCAGAAGTTAGCCCGGCCCAGGAGGAAAGGGTTGACTCTCCTCCCACTAACTTCCCAGTGAGTCTGGCAGAGTCCCTTTGTACTTGCACTAGGATAAGATCAGCCCCCCAGCGTCTGCAGAACAAGCTCCCACACATGGCCTGGAATGATTACAGCTTGCACCCAGCATCAGCAGATTGGGGTGACATTCCTTTCTTCCTCTTCCTACAAAATAACTGTTGTAATGCAACAACAAAAGAAGGCAATTCATTTTTTTTCCCGTCCACCAGCTGAGTATCACATTAGCACTAAATGTTATTGTTGGAGGAAATACAATTCAACGTTGTCAGCCTAAGGGATTATTGCAATTATTTGAAGCTGGGAGTCATGTAAACCTCTGTAAGCCTCATGTATGGACTGGATTCTAACAATCCTTAGGCTTTGAACAAATTTAGCAAGCCTCGCTCAGTGGTAATGCTCTCAGTCAGCCTTTCCATGCAAAAAATCATATGACTTGCTGCTTTTCTGTGAGCACAGAGTGGATGTTTAAGGAATCGCTGCCAGCCGACCCTGCGGCAGCCAGTGGGTGCTAGGAACTAATGGATTAGAGACAGACTAAAAGAAAAAATCTGAGGATGAACAAAGCAAGTATGAATAGCTCATGTCTGGTTTTCAGCTGATGCAAATCAAAATCAAAAATGAGATATTATCTTAAACCTGATGAGGTTGTACACCTTTAAGAGTGTTGACATAAAAAAAAAAAAAGTAGAAGATATTACATTCAGAAAAATCACGTCCTTTCTGTTGAAAGTGAGTGGAGAGCTCCACAAATCGAATTAGCCTCTTCACTGAAATCAGGTCAGGTTATGATCAGATCCTGATCCAAGTATACTGAGAGTGGGGTGTGAAAGCTAGGAGACCCTTCTGAGTATTGCTGCTGTACTTACATAGCAACTTCTGTACTTGCATATTACCAATACTTTGCAATCAAGATCCTTCCATACCCAAATTTCTAGGATGCCACAGGAGAGTCTGTCTTGTTTCTCCTTTCTCTCAGGTCTAAAATGTTTGTGATTAGTCCAAAGTGTGCAAAACAAAGTTTAATGCTGAAACTTAAAAGCACCTGTCTGTAGAGCAGTCTGAAGTCTCCAAAGGGCTTCAGTTTACACTTGTGCAGACGAACCCCATGCAATAAGCATCACTTACCATGGTAGGGCACTATATCGACCATTAGGTGAGAGACCTTTGTGCACAACTGAATGTCACAAAGCTTAAAAACCTTTGACAGACCTGCAAAGTCATCCTGTCTCCCTCCTGACCTCCTAGCATCCCTGTCTCTTACTGGAGGGGTACATTAAGTGTGAGGCTACAAAACCAAGGTAAGGAGCAGTTCTAGCAAGGAAAAAAACATACATGTCTTCTGTCCTGAAAACCCAGTGTTTGAAGGAGCAACACAGTAAATAGTCTTAATAACCTGCTAATTGACTCAGAAGGTTATTAACTAGTACAGAAACAAACATTTTTTTTTCCAAAAGTTGCTCACAAAAGTCAGGAAAAGCAGAAATAATATTCCAGGCTTCTCTTCCAAACACAAAAGGAGAACACCTTAAATAAAAGCCAGAAGAGTCTTGCTGTAATGGAAAAATGAGAAAGTAGCTTTGAATCTCTCTGAGAAAACAGGCTGCCAGCACAGTAAAACATTGCCAAAGAGAAAAAGTAAATAAATCGTCTGGAGGGACCACTTTTGCTGTTAAAATAAGAGCAGTCATATTAAAGAAGTTTGAAATATTGTCATTTGAAATTACAGAAGACTGCTTATTTTTAGCTTGATTGATGCTTTTAGCTTCTTGTGTAAACGAGGTTACATAATACACATAATCCGAAACCTCTGCAAAGACCATAAGTGCCAAGATATAAGGTTATGTAACTGCCTCTAAGTTTGTTTCCACATGACAGAAAACACAGCCTCATTCCTGCATTAACTCTTCTGCTCTTTCTGGGGCAAAGTTAAACATGTAAATGTATATATTTACATATGCACATGGATATATTTAGTCATGTTTTCTTACTGCAAATTAAATGAGATATTCACAGAATCAGGAAAATACAACCTTGAACTTACTTTGGTGATAATAAATAGGGGATAAACTGGAAAAAATTATTTAAATTTACTTATTTAAAATCACAGAATTAGATCTCAAATACACTCTTCCTTTCACTTTATGAAACTACTAAAAAAGTTCCCACTCCTTCTGTAATTTGACATCTAAAGGTTCTTGACTGCAGCATGTTTTGGTATGTAGAAAGTGAGCAGTGCCATTGCCTAGTTTCTGTAAAAACATTCTAATGGCTTTAATCTTATTAAAGAATATGTGATGTTGTTTTGTTTTCTTTTTTAAGGACTGGATTTTTCTTTGAGAAGCTGTGCTGTTTCCAGCCCGTGTCATTCTTCGAAGTGCACAAAACTTTCATTTCCAACCTATTTTTAGTTACCCGTGTTTGCATATATTTCTGGTCTCTGAGTCTGGCACAGATTGACAGGAAATTACTTTTCCTGAAACATAAACAAAAAATAAGTTGTGGCTGTCACAGTGCCTTCAGTATTTCGTAGTTTCTTTGGTGAAAATCTTCTTATCATGTATGGTGTGCAACTTTAATTCACTCCCTCACAATCTGTAAAATTGAGGCAATTTTTAATTTTAGCAATCTTTTTATTTTGACAAGGAATTTTTAACATGTATGTAGGTATGCTGTTTTTTGCACAGTGTCACGAACTGTAACTAACGATCCGAGTTTTTCTTCTCTGTGCTTTATATGTGATTTTAGCTCTTTTTTTTCCTCTAAAAAATAATTCCCATTTTTACAAATCCACTGACCCTAGCAGAGACCTTGCATTAGAAAAAAAGCTGAAGAGACACAGAGATGCTCGTCTGATTATGATCAGCCAGCAAGCTTTTGTTTTCTCAGGGGCAAAAGGGCACTTCATGGGATATTTTAAATATTCATGTTCTTTGAGCTGCGCTGCTCAAGGTGAAGCTTGTCTGTCCTGACTTTGTCCTCTGGTTAGAGATCTAAGTCAGAACAAATTATCCCAAAGACCCCTTTGATTTAGGGGAGCTATGCAGGGGCCCTCATGTGTCCGTACACCTCCTCCCTAGCCAAATGTCCCCCAACAATGTGAGCTGCTCCAGGCACTCCCATGTCCTTGCTAGCCAAGACTTGGGTATTGTCATAAGGAGCCACTCCAGGGAACTGACACAGGAGAAAAGGACCCCTGACAAGCTCCTGGGTGAGTTTCTAGCTCCAAGCCCACGTTCCCAGTGGTGGCCCAGGCCTTGGCCGTGCCAGGTGGTGGTAGTGGAGCCAGGGCAGAGAGGTAGCCCAGCTGGCCGCAGCTCGGCCTTGCAGCGGCTGCCACCGCCGCAGAGCTGTGTGGTTGATTAGGTGAGTCACCCGCGGACACTGGCAGCTCCTCCCCACTGGGCCCTCAAGTTCATACCAAGGCTGCTTATTCATGATATATTGCCTCAGGGGGGCAATGCTCAACTTACTTAGTGTGTTGCTACAACCTCACTATGGCTTTTGCCCACTCCTGTTGCTTTGACTCAGCAGTCGTGACATGAGTCAGACTAAGGAAACTCGCTCTTTTAAAAGACTTCAAAAATACATTTTTAGGGGCTTTTGAGCCAGATGGGTACTCAAAACAGTTCTCAGCAAGGGCACGCAACACAGCAAGAGGACATCACACCACAGTACAGGCATGGGAGTCAGAGGAAAGGTAGGGAGACGGGAGAAGACGGTGGTGGCACCTGCAGCTGATATTGCTGTCAAACTGGATTTGCAGCCCCACATAGCTGCCTGTCAGGTGCAGAAGTGGAGCAAAATGAGCCTCAGCCTTTCCATGCTTGCTCAAAACATACAATCATATATTAGACACAATACCCCACTGAAATAACCCCGCCTTTCTCTTGCTTGCCACGTGACATGGCTGCTAAGTTACCACTTACTGGTAAGTTAAGGTTGGTGTTATATTTCCAGATCTGATTTCCAGATAATATGCAGAAATATAAAGCCCACCACTGAAAAAAATATCATGCACAATGGTCTTCATTAGACGTTAATGGGATCTCAGGATGAAATGAATGGAGAGGATCATGACCTTCCAAACTGTATAATTTTTGTCCTCCCATTCTTTTTTTCCTGATCATTAAGACTTATGGGTGCCCAGATCAGGTGTTTTTATCCCTGGAAGGAAAAATCACCTAAAATTAATGAGATAGATAACTTTAATAAAAAATGTTTTCATTGTTTTGTTGGTACACTTACAGGCACTGAGGCAGTGGTGAGGGAGAAAGAAGAAATGAACAAAGCATTTCCCCAAATTTAAAAATATCAGAATGTAAAATTGAAAAAAATTTAAAAGCCGGAAATCTATCAGTTGTGCTTTTCTTGGTATTGTTAATTCCCTGATGAGAGGTAGAAGATTAAACAGCTCCACGGGTCAGCATTTGGGAAGAGATACACGTATTGAGTTCAAACACAGAAAGAATGCAGAAAATCTGATTTCTATCATCTCAGGAAACAAAATGCCCACTTCCAAGGATCGATTCTGCTCTAAGAGTTCATTCTAGCTAAAGAGATGAGCATAAAAGTTCATAGCACAGTTCTCTGCTGCTTTTAACTCTCCCTCCTCCAAATAAGTCTAACACAGATAGTACTAGGAGAGGGTATCTTCAAAGCCTCTACCATCCACCTGGACCAGAAAAAGTCTTTGTTAAATTATGTGCACTGGTATGATCATGTAAGACCTACCACTGCAATTGCTAATAGGACCCTTGCTGTTTATAATTTATACTGCTGTAGCAACTAAAGTCTGATTTTATCAGAAATACTATTAAAGACAGAAATACACTTAGAAAGAAATAAATTGGCAAGATTGTAACTGCATGATAGTTTTTGGGAGCATCAATGAATTTGAAAAATAATAATGAGGAGCTACATGTCCCCCATCTTCCAGGTAGATAAGCTTTTGAAGAAAGCCTGTTCATTTGAATTAACTTTTAGAGTTTTTAGGCCTAGATTAAGTGAATTGATTAGTCCATCATTTATTTTGAGAGTTAATTTAATGGTAATTGAAGTCAAAAAATGACCATTATCAAGGTCAGTACACTTCACATTTCTTAGCAAGCAATGGAAAAAAAAGATGCCAGGATATCAGTAAGCCCTTTAGGGGAGGTGTGATGGCTCTCGCAGTGACCATATCATCCACAAAAGAAGGGAAGGGAGCAGAAGAGTGTCTTGCCTGATACGATTTTTGGGCAGATGGGTGCTGCATGGTCCTGCTGAGCATCAGGCCATGGGCAGCCTCACATGATGCATTTCTGTCTCTGGTCAGGCAGGACATATTCACCAAGCTGGCTAAGAGGGACAAATGCATCCCAGCTTTGGTTCCACCTGGGAGCAGTGGTCTGGGATCATCCAAATGTGGAGACCTTATGTGCAGCCACCTGCCTTCAGCCAGCAACAGCTACCTCCAACCCTGTGAGTGGCAGCTACAGCTGTAAAGAACTTCCAAATAAACCTACTTTCTAACAGTAAATCTTATTTTATTGCCTGAAGAAAGCATTCTGAATAGCTGAAATATTAAAAAACCCAAATCTGTAAAAGTTCATTCACCTAAGTGCTTTGTTCCATTAAGAGTGATTAAGGAACTTAAAACAAATTCTGATTTTTATTATAGCCAGGGAAGTATAATGAAATCAACCTAATGATCAGGGTGCAGACCTGGCCTTGCAGTTCTTCACATAAATATTTGAGCCAAATCCTCTGTATGCAGGCAGATACACTGCTATGGGCATTCATATACTCCTGGGTGTGAGATGGTAGCCTAGACTACAGAAATGTGCTGTACAGATTTACACCTGGGATACACAAACAAAGCCCTAGGGATGTAGCAAGGATCTGTCAGTGAACAATAATAGGGATCATACATCACAAGCCAAATCAGGAAGGTTGTCACTTCGGCCACAGCCTTTGTATTGTTAGTATAAATTCCCCACAAACAAACTGCACTTTAGCTGACTAAGTCCTTATATCAGTTTATCCAAATTTATGCCATTCAAATAAATTTTGTATATAAGCCATTAAACAACCTATTCTAATGAACCTGTAGAAATAATATCAACACTTCACAGCAACACACATGACATTTTAAAAAACACATTTCTGTGACATAACACATGACGTTATATTTTCAGATCACATCATGGTCATGGTTTTAGAATGCAAGTTAATGCTCTACAAAGCAGAAACACATAATTTAAATGCAGATCTGTTGCTGATACAGGTATTTAGTAAAAATGAGCTAATGGTTTCAATACTCACACCACATTAAAGTATCAGTAACCTTCCCCTGAATTGCGGCCAACTCAACTGAAAGAAGAGCTAAAGCAGAATATACGTAATCAAGAAAAATAAAAGTAAAGATAAACACTCCACTTTGATTCTGTCTTAATAGCTTTTAGTTTTGCTAAGCTTGCATTTTAATTCCTTCTCTCTCACACCAATAAAATTTTTTTTTGCCTTCACTTTGCTGTCATCCATTGCTGTTACATGCTGTAAAGTAAAAGGTCAGTGGCAAATCTCTTCTGAAGCATCTCAGCACAACATGGCATTACAGAGTGACTCAAAACAATATGGCTAGCAATAAATCTCTATTTAAATGAAGTCATTCCTTCTTCTAATGTCTTTAAAGTGATCACTTCATCTATTACAGTTCTGTTATACTCTGGGTGCTTGACAAGAGTGAACCTGAGCACCACAGCTCATACCAGCTGTGGATCTGGCCCTAGTAAATGAAGAAAAGGGGTTTTTTGGAGGGTTACCATAAAGAAAAATCAGCAATAACAGAGGAATACAAAGAACACTAGGGAAAATAAAAAGGCACAGAGATATGCTAATGCTTTAAGTAATTTAGGCTCCTATCAAGAAGGGGACCTGGCTAAGAAGAGAGAGAAAGTGTGAGGCTGCTTGCTTTCCAGGAGGAGACAAGAAAGAGATGGGTCCTTTCTTCTGCCTTGGCAGCAACTTTGTGAAGTGTCACCTGCCAGGACCAAGCTCAGGAGCCCTGATCTAAAATCACATAAGTCCAGCTGGTTGCCTGTGGTTGTGGAAAAATGAATATTTGACCAAAAGACTGGAAATTACAGAGATGATCTATCATTAGTCAAACTTTACCTTTGAAACTGATGGGACGGAAATATCAGTGGAAATACTTATGCCTCTAGAAGTAACACAAATTAGCTTCAGGACTTGAAATACTGAAACATATATATTGTAATTATGTGCACCGATGCATAATTCCTGCACTCTTCACATTCTCTCTTCAGAGATATCTAGGGTGACTTATGGCGAATGTAGATCTGGACAATGTGGCTGCTCACACAAAATGCCCCATTTGATTTCAGAAGAAGCTGTGGGAAACAGACTAGGTCTGCATGAAAGATCTCCTTATCACCATGTGCTAAGTCATCCAGCACGGATACAAAGAGGCTCTGGGTCCTTTTTTCTTTTTTTAAGTTTCTACATAAAAAAATCTTTATAAGCTTTTTTTTCAACATTTTTAGTCAGGTAAAACTTGTGGCGGCAGCAGCAGCTTTATTTGTTTAAGGCATGAGTAAAAATTGTTCAAGCTGTAAAGCAGCCCCTCCAAAATAGCATAGATGCTTTAAAAATACACTTAATATCTAGAGCAATTCCAGAAGGATTGGGACCATGAACGAAGCTGAATAAAATTATTTAATCAGTAATACTATTTCTCTTTGTAATGTACACTTTCTAAAGAACAAAAGTCTTAGTGATACCATCTCTGATTTCCTTACGCTACTTCAGGAAAAAAATAGTGTGCAGCAAAAGGAGAAGAAGCTGCGTGGGCCCTAAGAGGAAGATATGAAGCTTCTGTTTCCTTGATCTGCTGAACACAAAGTGAACCCAGTGCTCCATTAACCTTTGGTCAGGCAGTTCACAAAATATTCCTGTCCAGCCTTGGTAGCACTGACACATGAATCGCTGCCTCATGGCTTTGATATTTTTCAGGCTTGGTTTTCCAGTCACTTGGAATCGTGGGCCTCTCTCAGAGTGATGGACTTGAATCTTAAAATTTTGGGGTGACAAATGGAGGTACGCAGAGGAGTCGCTGTTTTTGCGGATACATCTTCCGTTCTTCTTGCACAGGACTTTGCTGCAGAGTTTGGCTGCAGATGTCACATTAATGACGTAGTGCCCCAAGGGGCCATCAATGTATCGCTTCACCACCGAGCAGCTCTCCTGTAGAAAATAAAACTGTGACAAATTACTCACTAGCTAACATTATGACCGAGTTCCATATATTTCATAAAATACTACTATAAAACTCTTTGAGGCTATGATATATGAGATAAATTTTGTTGTATTTACATACATTTACTGGAGTAATACATTGGTTTAAGGGAGATTCTTTCTATGTATAAGATTAGCCAAATATTAACTTTTATTTATTCTCTGTTTGGGTGCAATACACAGTGTTTCAGAGTGATTTGAGGGAAGGAAGGATGTCTTACTAAACAGTTTGCATATTGATCTAACTAGTTTTTTAAATAGAGATTTCTGGTAGCCCTTGAAAAGGAGCCATGTGCCACAAATAGGCTTTATAGCATATACTGAATTACAGCTTTGATCCTGAATACTCTAGCTCTTTCAATTTATTAGCAGCTTCACCTTTTTCAGAGACTGGCATAGAAATTGTTGCAGCTATGAAGCATTAAAGTCCTCTGGCTGTGTCCGGTTCAGGTTTTCCTCTTCCTGTGCGGAGTAGGTGGTGTTTTGTCAGAGATGTCAGCAGGAGGAGACAAACTCTGTCAAAGGCACAGAGGGCACCAAAGCCCTGCCAGGTTCAGGCAGGATGCTCTTCCCACGAGGGCAGATGAGGAGCCAGCCTGCTGTGCATCCTGTGCTACGCTAAGTACACACTACCTGAGCTAAAACCATGCTCAATGTCTGCAGCAATTCCAGCAGTACTGGGACACCTTGCCCTCTCCGTCACTTACAGATGGAGTATTTATGAACACCTGAGGAGAGGAAGAAGAGAAAGCAGGCCTTTTCCTGCAGTGACATTCTTCTCCATCTGTCTTTTCAGGACAGTTCCCAGTAATGACCAGGTAAAGCACTCTCCAACTCATTAGCTCCATTCTTTCTGTTGGGCAAGAATGAGACTTCTGGGCCTGACTAAGGCACAGAACTGTGTAGTGTAATCAATAGCTGCTGAGGCTATTCTTAAATAATAACAAAGCAACATCACTAACTGTGAGGAGATTTGATTAACAGGTTCAAGTACCTGAGGGGTGATTGTAGGGAGGATGGCGCCAGGCTCTTCTCCGTGGTGGCCAGTGACAGGATGAGGGGTAACGGGTGTAAGTGGAAACACAGGAAGTTCCCCACCTCCATATGAGGAAGAACTTCTTTACTCTGAGGGTGACAGAGCACTGCAAGAGGTTGCCAAGAGAGGTTGTGGAGTCTCCTTCTCTGGAGATCTTCAAAACCCGCTTGGATGCCGCCCTGTGCCACGTGCTCTAGGTGTCCCTGCTGGAGCAGGGGTGTTGGACTAGATGATCTCTAGAGGTCCCTTCCAACCTCAACCACTCTGTGATTCTGTGATTCTGTGATCACTTACTTACCTTTGAGCTTGCATATTGTATACTCCCCCAAAGCACAACTCCAGCTGCTCCCAAGGCAGCGCTCTCACCGATAGTATGCACCAGATCAATCTGAAAAAGGAAGTGGAAAGTAGACATCAGAAAAACACAGATATAAAAATAAAAAAGCTCTAGGATCCAGGCACCGATGTGTTTTCCCTGTAGGAAACACTGGTCCCTGTGGTATATATAGTCTTCACAACAAAATCACTCTTCAGATCACAGTTCTTCTGTAGTGAGGCTTGCAAGGTCTTCATTCATGAGCAGGACTACTAATAAAAACATTAATGTTTACTCACAAGGGATCTTTCCAGACAAACTGGAGGAGTAATAATGGAATCGTGAGACTCTGAATACTGTGTCAGGAGAAATACAATTAAATATTGTAAAACATGGAGAAAGGATCTTTGAATCCATCTCATATTTTAAGGCATGATTGTTTGTATCTAAAACAAATTCTGCTTACAACTGATAATTAATAAGTAGCTCTTGATCATTTTTGTAATGACAGATCCTGTAATTTCTCTTAACTGGATGAAGGACCTTCAAATTTCCTTTAAAAGTCACTGATGCTCTTTGATAACAATCTTATATCCCTTCGCAGGAGAAAATAATCCAAAAGACCAAGCAAATTACCAGACATAGCGCTCAGAGAAATTCAGGTTAATAGAATGGATGGACTATGTTATTATTATTGTCATTATTACTACCAATAATATTATTACTAATATATAATAACTAATAATATCATTACTGATAATAATAATTTATTTCAGTATGTAAGTGTGCCTGTTGATTTACAGATACATAGTTAGAATTTGCAGTCCTGATATATAGAAGAAGTAAAAGAAGATATAAAAGAAGATATAAAAAGAAGATATAAAAATATATTAGAAAATCGGGAAATTGTGCTGAACAGTTGAAGAAAATTACAGAGAAGTCATAGTGAGCAGAGATTTTGACTCTTAACTGAAGTGAGACAAAATAGTTCAGGAAAATCCAAAGAAGTTGTGCAGAGTAGAACTCGCCTACTAGTTCTTAGTGTAAGGTTTAGAGTGTTAAAACTGTAATTGGTTTTACCTGAAGTTCTTGTTGCTGATGATCATCCAAGCAGCCTTTGAAAGAATGTCGTTACTCTTAAAAATATAGTTTATAAACTATATAAACTTTATAAAAGTTCAGTGCTCTATAAAAGTAGTTCAGTGAATAAGGATAAAAGGACAGTATAGTCTCTGCAGGTGTTACTTTCATGTGGGAAATGGTGATCTTTTTTTCACCATGGGATTTAATTTGATAGGAAAAATAAAAAAAAAAAGTATGAATTAAAGATCAAAATATCATTAAGAGAATGTGACATATAACCTTGGTAAAGACTGTTTCCAAACTTCACTCATCTGCAAAGCACTTTATAAAGATTATGCATGTACAAAGACTAGACTGTTATTCTAGATGTCTACCAGCACAGTTCAGAGCTCATTAACAAATTGACAAAAGAGCTCATTGATAGATATCTGGTATTGTGGACTGAGCTAAGATCTGGGAAAAACAACAAAAAAAAAAAGATTTTGTAAGTAATATGCTTTGTCAGTTAAAGTTCTTGGCCATAAGTCAATATAAGAGAAAATGGGCATAACAAGAGACAATGGGCACAATCTGAAACAGATGAAATTCCACTTGAGCACGAGAAAACACTTTTTCATATGAGATTGTCTGAACCAGAGAGGTTGTGGACTCTCCATCCTTGGATATGCTATAGACATTGTCTTGGGCAACCTGGGTTCAAGAAATTGACCCTTGAACAAGGAGTTGGAGAAGATCTCCAGAGGTCACTTCCAACCCCAGCTGTTCTGTGATTCTATTATCGTGAAAAATCCAAGCTCTATGTCTTCAGCTTCCACAATCTTCTTTTGTTACTTGAAGAAATTATTTAGAAACAGATTCCATGATTGATGTGGAATTAAGGTATTTTAATCCAAGAGCATATCCTTAAAGCCACACTAATCGTCCATATGTATAAATTCCATAGGAAGAGTGATATTTTCACAACTGAAGTCTCCTAACCATCCGTGCTCCTAATTTGTGCATACTTATAATCATCACCTTGTCAATGCTGAGAAACTCAGCATCTTTCTCACACTGTCACCAGGATCAAAAACTTTTTACTGCAAGACACATTTTCCTAGGGATGCTCAAAGGATGTCCAGGTATTGGATGCTACAGAAAACAGCAACTCCCTTCCAAACAATACGGAATTTCATTTAAACATTCTCCCTCCTCTTTTCATTTCCTCTTCTTTTTTCCTTAATATGAAGGTTTAGTGGTGACAATCTTCACCCAGAGGAACTAGAAAGACCTTGGCTGAATTTTTCTCTCTTCATCTATGTGTAAGATATATTCATCTCCCACTAAGTGAGGGCTATCTTCACCATGAAGTTATAAGCAGCCCTTAGAGGAGTGTCTTCTTTCAGATACCATTTCACTCTGCACCATATATTGAAAGATTCAAAGGAGAACAAGAGAAAGAAGTGTGAATCTGACTCTAAAGTTTATCATTAATTCAGCTTAGTAATTAAGAAACTTGTCTGCAGGAAGGAAATCAGATTTTTACTGTCATTTCTATGCATAGTTATGTCTTTTTCCGAACAACTGACTCAAAAAAACTTTAGCATGGAAGGGGTCTTCCCTGAACAGCCTATGACTATGACATTGTACCATCTCATTCAGTTACTGTCTTGTTCTCCCATTCTTTTTGTATAGAAATTCCCTTATCTTTTTCTGATGCCCAACATATGTTGAACAGGGGAATGGATAAAGGGAGTACCATCTCGTGTTCTCTCTGTGCACCAATATACCCGAATAACCACTAGTGAGAAGGGCATTTTTAAACAGAAAGAAAGGAAGAAAGAAAAAGAAAAGGAATTCAGGTGTCTCCCACAGCTGCTGAGAGATGCAGCTTGGAAGGAGAGTCAGGGAGGAGCCTCCCGGAAGCCCTGAGTAAGCTCCAAGAGAGGCCTTAGAGACATATGTCACTTTTGCAATGATCTGGCCTTCAGGGGTGAATCTAGAGTCCTCCTCACATTTTGGCACTAGTGAGGTGAGCACTGGTCTGGCTCTTCCATGCAAATGCAAGCAGACAAGCAGATGGACTGTTAAGCAGATATTCTTGGCCTCTGGTTCTAATTTCCGCGGAGTCACATGCAGGAAATAAGTGTTTATTAGAAAACATAGTCATTATTTCATACATGGCCATATTGGCATTTTTCTGGATGGGAAATCCTAATTCACTCTCATATCAGATCCTCTGGCATGCCTGTTACACTCTTGCACTGGAGAGAAACATTTCTGGGTCAGCTGCCACGGAGGTGCTTGGCATTTCTACGAGCGATAAACATTTCAAAGCCTTTTTCTTGTTTCAGCTTTTCAGGGCAGTGTACAACAACCAAAGAGCCTCAGGATTATTCTGGGCTGTATATCCTAGCTGGTGACTTGACACAGAGAAGGAGGCCCCATTTCTGATCAATGCTTCTCCATATTTCATTCAGCCGAGTAACTGCACTGTCCGCTAAAAAAAAAAAGGAGGTGAGCTAAGCTGTTCCAGCTTATGGGCATGAGAGGAAACAGAACAGTCACTCCAAGTCATCTGCTGCAGAGAAGGAAAAAAATATCTGTAATCTCTCCTTCACATTTGAACCATCATTAGTTAAGGACATGTTTTTCCTTTACACAGGGATACTAGCAGAGGCCTTGTTTGGCTGCAGGGAATGGTGTTTGCACCCATGCACACCCTGGCTTCAGAGAACACTGTATGTGAGTGAAAGAAGTTGCTATCCACTATTGATCATTTGTTAGGTGACATCTTGCTTTATTAGTGACTTCAGTCATCTAGTCAGGATGCTACTATGCAATTTAATCCTCCCATGTGGCTATTAATGAGTTTTTAAGGAAGATAGTTCCTAAATATTTACAGACAGCAAAGTGCTTGAACACATTTTTAAGATACAGAAAACTTGTCACAGCAGTTGAGATCCCAAATCACTCTTTATAAGTGGTTTGGATGAATTTTTCAGATACCTTGTGAACAATTCCCCTGATTTCCAAGTGCAGTCGGGATAAAAGGTAGAGTGTGCTGGAGAGATTTGTGTCTCTCCCTCAGTGACCCTGACCCACAAAAACTGTTTCAATTTATTTTTCCTACTGTGGTATTTTCTCCATGTTTCATGTCATATACATAAGGGCTTCATACAACCCAAGGGAGCAGGAGAGCAGTTCTCCTGTCCCAGTCTATGTCAGAGCTCAAATGGCTATTAACCCAGTATCCCAGTTTTTCTATGATTATTTAGCTTGAATGCCACTACACTCCACTGACAGCTTTTAGTGTCTCATTAGTGCAAAAGATTTCCAGAGCTCAGGGGTTTCATACCTCATTTGAAGGTTTGCAAGCTTCACTTGGGGGCATTTCACGGTTCGAATAGGAAACTCCAGTCTAGTCTACTAATGTGACTGCACAAAAGCATTCTTAAAATATCTTCATGGCTTTGTGGCTATTAAAGAAAACAGGAACATCAATTTCCTGCTCATTGCTGTTTAAAGTATTCTTAAGTGCACCCTGCAAGTTTCTGTCAGTGCCCAAGCTGTTCTCACAGACTAAATGTACGCTCTGGAGACATGGCAAGCTCTGTCTCCATGACTGTCTGCAGAACTGGGTACTGTGCCTTATTAGAAAATATATATTGGTGCAAAACCCAAGGATAATTTTATGGCTGTTCATGGATGGCCCTTTCTGGTGAGTTGTAAAATGATCTTTAAGGCATCCAAAAGTCAATGGCTCTACACAATTGAAAAACCTATGAGGAATATCATTTCAAATTGCCACTGTACTTTTCAGAAAATTACTTAAGGTAAAACTAACATCACATCACCCCAGATTTTGAACTTTTGCACAACTGGTAACAGTTTTCATAGCTTTCATGGCATTTTTATACTAATCAAGGGACTGACTTATATGATAACATACTATTTTAGTCTACATCTTCAGACTGCTGATTTATTTCATGGCCTTCTGTTCTGAATTCTTGAGTGAACTTGGGTGAAATCCTTCCTGCTCTCACACCAGTGACTCCCCTTGCCTTCACTGGGACCTGGCTCTGCCTACTTGTAACCTACTTGGTTTTTGAGGCAGCTGGGACCTACAATTTCCCATCCCACATTACACTCAAAAAACAGCTTCAGAGAGTTCCCAGTTGCTAATAATGAGGGATTTTTTGGATTTCATTTGATTCCACAGAGGAGTGGTTTGAAACACTTTGCAGCTTGCCAGGGATGCACCACAACATCCCTACTCCCATCTCCAGGCTGAGGCAGTTAGTGGCCTGTTGAACTGAATCTGGACCTTCTTTCTTTACCTCTTTTCCCCCATTTTCAATTTAGTCTACGATTTTTGTAAGTATATCTTGACCACCAAGCTATACTTAAATTGTGATCAATATTGTGGTCACGCTATATATCTTGTACTCTGTCATTGGTTGAGAGAATATTCTGTCATTTAAAAATTTGGTTTCCTAATTTAAGTGATTCCAAAATGTTAGTACTAAATGTTGGATCATGAAGTGTTGTACCTCTGGCCAATGCAGGAGTTAGGTGCCTCAGGCCAGACAACTTTGATTATTTCTCTACTGAATGAATTTTCCTTTGGAGAAGAAAACAAAAAGCCTGGAGGATCTTTTCTCATGAAAGATAATCTTTCCATTATACTAATTACTTTCAAATTTCAAAAAAAATTGTCAGCTTCATTCCACAAGCTATCATAAAGATTAAAATATGGAATTGCATTTCTTAAGGAAACAATTTCTTTGTGCTTTCTTTCTAAATTATCCTCATTAAAATATATACAATATGTACAAATCTACATTAAAATACAGAAATAGATTAAAACACTGCAGAATTAAATATTGAGAGGTGTAGTGTTTTGTACTATTGTACTTTCTTTAGAGAGACAGTCTTACATACGAAATACAAATAAATAAATGCCATTTTACAAAGAAAACTTTTAGAAAGCATCTTTTCTGTGAGGCTATCTCTAACCTGTAGATTTTTAAAGAGGTCTCTGCTTACCTCTGTTAAAACACGAAAAGTATAGGCATAAAATGGTCTGGAGTAAACAAAAACAGGCAAAACATAGTCTTTTCTAGCAATTGAGGCAATACGTATTGCCTCTTTAACTCGATAGTGAACAAATTTTAATGCATTTGGACTTGACTTCAATATATAATCCAGATATATAGATGGGTAGAGAGCAGTACTTTCCTTCCAGAGCCAAAACAGAAGATCATTACGGGAAGATTCAATGTCTGGGCATTTTCCTGTGTATGTTTCTGGTTGTTCTTTGTAATCGTAGTTGTAGCAGTCTGGGTAAAGATAGTAACCCCACAAACCGTTTGGTCTCATATGCTCAGCCAAAAGGATAGTGTTGTTCATAAAGCTCTTGCCAGCATTTTCAAACTCCTCCTTAGCTACTTTCCTAACTTTGTCCTCTGACCACTGAGGGTGCCGTTGCCTAACCATCTCAAGAGATTTATTTCTGTAAATAGTTTTATTGCCCCAGTTCCTATCCCACTGGGGTCTCCAGTTTTCCCAGTCAATGACTGCAAGTCCTTGGAATTTCTTCATGGGTATGGAATAGTCAATGTCGGACTTTGCTTTATTAAGGTGTTTGATAAGACTTTCATTTTGTGGCACACCTCCGTTCACAGGATCTCCATTATCCGAATAATAAGGGTAGTATCCCAGATGAGTGTGATAGAAGATTGTCACATTGGATCCACTCAAAGTCTCGTTGGTGTTCGATGCAATGTCAAAAATGCTGAGATCCAGGTCCACTTTGTACCGCAGCCTGCACTGCTCGGTGGGCGCGTTCCAGACAACGATGAACGGCTTGTGGAGAAGCAGAGGGGCCTTTGCCTGCTTCAGCCACCGGCCACAGACCGCAGTCAGCAGCACCGAAACTGCTGTGCACTTGACCCAGACATCCATGCTATGTTGGAAAATTGTTATAATGTTTCCTTGAAAACAAAGAACATTAGAAGACATTTAAGAAGGACATGAGCCACACTGGAGGTAGAAAAGACAAAATCTTCTAGTTTGGTTTTCTTTTGTTGGCATTACACTCTATTCAAATGGAAAAAAACCTGTGACCCTGGAAAAAATAAGTCTAATCTCAAATGTTTTCAAGACTTTTATATAGACTTCTCTGTCTGAGAGTACATCCTAATCTACACTTTGTTTTTTTTTCTACTTCTCCTAGACATCTCATGCATTTGCTTCAGACCTTTCCCTTAGACCAATCTTCTCTTTTATGTCTACAGTAAATGAGTAAATAACAGACTAACTTAAAAGAACAATATAAAAAATGATACTTAGTGAACAGTACTAATGAACAGGATAAAAGTATGATACTTATTTCAATTCACCCTCCAAGCATGTGCTGCTATGATCTGTCTTGCTTACAATAGTGTCAATGTGAGTCTAAGGTCTTCTTTATTACCTGTGTATCTGTGTATTATCTGTCTTATCATATTAGGAAGCATAATTTAAACAGAAGCAATGACAGAAGTGTTTGCCTCACATAGATTAACCAAGAGAACTCAGAAATGCTACAATTTTTAGGATATCTGGAAAAAATGTGTGTTGTTTATCTACCTCAGATCATACTCTTTATTTTTCTAAGTATTTGGATGGAAGAATGACAATGGAGCTGTCAGTGATGCAGGGTTGCTGGCACTCAGGGAGCCCAAACCTGTGCTTTGCCCCGTGGTGCTGCTGAGCGCTGCTCCGGTGGCTGCTCCACAATCTCTCCTTGCCCCAGCATCACAGCTCAGCTTTACGCCGGGTTAGTTATTCAGGATTCTTTGCTATGTTGTACAGATAGCATTACTACTCCTGATAACCAAACATTACCCGACAGGTCCAGTTTGCCTTTCTTTACTAGCTTGAACCTAAGGAACATAAAATCAACTTCTCTCTATAAACATGATCACATCTGTCATGTGACATGGTTTATCTTCACAGTTGTTACCCTTTGTCATTCATCTATCATGTTTCTCCATTTTATTCACATTAAACACAGTCAAGCTTCAATCACTGTCTGTGCTGTATACTCAATTCAAGCACATCCATGTGAATTTGAAGTATCCTGAATCTGGATGCTTCCCTGTATTTGCATTCTTTTTTAATGATTTCCTTCCATGGTTGTAAAATCAAGCACAAGTTTTCCTGTCTTAATACTGATAGCGTAATTGCAGCAGCTTAAATTGGCCCTAGTGTATTCTCACTCAGTTATAAATCTTAAAGTATACAACTTACTTAAATCTTTTCCTAGATATTAGTAGTAACAACTCATCACAGCTAACCATCTGTTATAGAGCCACTGGATCATAGCTGAAATACATAGGTTTCCTTCTTTCCAAACCATTATAACCAACAGACTATTCTAAATACTAGATTTTGAAGCACTTCTCAGATATTGCCTTTTTTTTTTTAACCTATAATGAAATGTAAATCTACAGGAAGGCTGCAGATATCCCTACCCAACCTCCCAGCGGACCTATTAAAGAGAAAAAATTATTTTCCTTTATTTGAAAAAGTGTTGGCTTTCTTAGCTGTCAAGCCATTTGTTCCCTGGGTTTGATGTTTCTTTTCCTACCTACCACTGCTCTCCTGACCTTCTGTCACTGCCTTAATTGCCCTTACTTTGCCATTTTATCCCCCACAGAACAACCTTTTTCTCTTTACCCTCCCCCAGTTCTCTGTCATTTCATTCTCAATCCTAGGAAATAATTGAGTCGCCCTCTCCAGTGGTCTGCTAAAAGGATATCTGCTTTAGTAATGAAGGAAAGCAGAATGCATTAAACAATGATTAAAGAGATGCAAGAAGAGCAGAACAGCAAATGGTCAGGACAGCAGGATTTCCCAGGAGCAAGCCCTCATCAGTAGGCTGCAGATTTATGCTCTTGTTTCCTCAGTCTGGTTACTTATTTTGCATGTCTAAATACAGATTTAGCTCCCAAGTTTGAAAATTTTGCTTACAATCCTTTATATTCTATTAATGATACTTCTGTTAATGATACATGTATGTCCATGAATGGGAGCTTATCACTGAATGAACAGGAAATGGGCCTTTGCTACAGGGCAACAAGTTGGTACTACATATGAACGTGCATGTTGGAAAAAGAAACCAGCTCATTTTCACTCCACCAATTTGCTGGAAGTGTAACTGGTATCTTTTTCCTCTTAGAGCCTCGCATAACCACCTATATAGTGCCATAGGTAAAAAAGAAAGGAAGAGAGGAAGAGAGAGAGAAAGAGAGAAAGAGAGAAAGAAGGAAAGAAGGAAAGAAAGAAGGAAAGAGAAGGAAGGAAGGAAGGACGGGGGGGAAGGGAAGGGAAGGGAAAGGACGGGAAGGGAAGGGAAAGGACGGGAAGGGAAGGGAAAGGACGGGAAGGGAAGGGAAAGGACGGGAAGGGAAGGGAAAGGACGGGAAGGGAAGGGAAAGGACGGGAAGGGAAGGGAAAGGACGGGAAGGGAAGGGAAAGGACGGGAAGGGAAGGGAAAGGACGGGAAGGGAAGGGAAAAGCCTATTCTTTTCCTATATAAAGAGACTTCTGAACATAACACGTTACTTTTGCACTGCTTCTTTTGGTGCAATGATCTAGAATATTTGTAAGAGCTTCTTCACACATGAGATTGGATTGCTTTGCAGTATATGAGAGCAAGTCCTTAATGCAAGGCTTTTTTCCAGCAGTTATAGCTGAAAGATGAAAGAGGAGGAGAAGAATGGGAGAAAAAGAAAGGTGCTAGTGATTTTCTGTGTAAGAAAAGATCCTGGAAAAGATCTCTGTTGCCTAACAGAGGTAATCCAAATATCAATATTGTTTAGTCTTATGTTATTATCAATATATAATTAGATCATTTTGTCATATATTAATGACTAATCCAGTACAGTTCTTGTGTAATGTTGAGGCCCGTAGACATTACCACAATGCAGATAATAAACCCTAATAGTGGTAGGTTAGGAAATATCTAATAGATTAATTCTAGGCGATATTTTTAATCCTTGGCAAATGCTTGTCCCCTTGCCCTTCACAAGGCTTTAAATAACACCACAGCTGACAAAATGAATATGCTTATATCACTCCTTATATCACGATGTGTTGAGTAATTCTGTAGGCTCTTCACTGAAGATGTGAAGGTCCCTGGCTGCCTTGCTTAGTCGTAGAGGTGTAGGTGTTTTCATCTGCAAACTGAACATTTAACCTTGTTCGAGATATTGAGAAGCTAGAGAGCTCATCTAGGACAGTTACTCAAGCTCCTTCAGCAAATAATGGACATCTCCCGAAGTTACTGCAAGCTCCCTATTTTAGAGCTCTATGGAACTCTCTCCCACTCTCTCCAATAGCCCTGAGAGGTGATAACCACCCAGATGATAAGGCAAAATGCCTACCTTTTAGATGCCTAAAAATGCCAAGCATCTCACTTTTCCTTCTATGCTTTATAAGACACACAGGAAGACAACCCTTTTAGAAAGAGTCCAGTGTAGAGCAACAAAGGTGATTAAGGGACTGGAGCATCTATCTGATGAGGAAAGGCTAAGCGAGTTGGGCCTGTTTAGCCTGGAGAAGAGAACACTGAGAGGAGATCTGATCAATATGTATAAGTGCCCGAGGGGACAATGTAGGGAGGATGGGGACAAACTCTTCTCAGTGGTGGCCAGCGACAGGACAAGGGGTATGGGTACAGATTGAAACACAGGAAGTTCCATCTCCATGTGAGGAAGAACTTCTTTCCTGTGAGGGTGACAGAGCCCTGGAACAGGCTGCCCAGAGAGGTTGTGAAGTCTCCTTCTCTGGAGATCTTCCAAACCCGCCTGGATGCCACCCTGTGCCACGTGCTCTAGGTGACCCTGCTGGAGCAGGGTGTTGGGCTAGATGATCTTTAGAGGTCCCTTCCACCCTCAACCATTCTGTGATTCTGTGATTTGCATAATTCCTGCAAGAGCAGAAAATTCTGCCAAAAGCTTGTTCTGCAGGCAAAGTTCAACACAGATACATTATTCTGTGATGAACTTTGATGTTACAGACACATGGGAATTTCATTGCAGATGTTTTATTTTGCCTCAGAACACCATCTGAGGCTGTATGAGACATGTTTTAAAGGAAATAGCTACATCTTATCTTTAATACTGAAAAAGTGGGGAGAATAAATTATCAATTGTTTCGTAAGTACATGAAACAGGTTCTAAGCAAGAACAAAACATCTTCTATTACAATTTCCACTGCTGTTTGTTTGGACTATGGGGTTTTTGATCTCATGCATGAGCATTAATTGGGCTGCTTTAATCTCTATTTTTTAATGAGCATAGACATTAGCAATTCTATCTTGAAGCTCATTATTAACATCAAATTCTCCTGTCCTTTTTTTCTGATTCAATGGTATGTTGTCATGATCAATTTAACCTCTCAAAGACACATCTTTCTGAGACACTACAGTATTTTCAGGGCATAATCTTTTCTCAATATTTCTGCTCTATATTCTAAAAACAAAACTGTATTCTTCACAAGTGAAAAAAGTGAAGGCCTCATTCCATGACCACTGAAGTGATAAACAGATTCCAATAAGGTCCAATAGTATACTCCAGACAATTTTGCTTTTCTGTCATTTTTATTATCATGGAGTTACAGTAAAACACACTATGTTATGGCAGATACTTTAGATTATGGTTCATGTTAGCCATATAAGAGCAAGCCAATGCAATTTCATCAAATTCATCAAATGCAAATCTTATTTTAGACTTCTCTGTATACTGACTTCCCAAGAAAGTAAAATCCCTACATTTAACAATAATACCATTCATTTTTTTCATCTTCTAATGGCTTTAATTGTCCTTGAAGATCAAGGTTTTCCATCTCTTCTGGATAAACAGCTCACTAACTTGGGCATATTCACTATTTAGATTTAATTTCCAGAAGAGAAGCATTTTAAGTGTTTTGACTGCTGGTGGAGTTTTTTTCAAAGGCCAACAAATAAGAAACTTTCTTTAATCAACTAAGCATTTTGTAAAAAATAATCGTTCATCATGTGTTTTCTGGAGATTTTATTTCATTAAAATCCTTTATTTGTCACCTAAGAAATTTACAGGTTTTCTTTTCTTTTCTCATAGTCATTCCAAATAGAATAATTTTTCTAAAACTGTAATGACAAATTATGCCATAATGTGAAAGGTAGATTTTAAACAGCAGCTGCATTGAAACCCAGAGAGCATGTAGTTTTAGACCTAATTTCAGCTAGGATTTAAAGGTGCTTTAGTTGACATTTCAATTTTCTGAAATATATATATAAAGATGATTTTAAAAACTAAATCACATAAAAATTGCAACAATTGGAAGACTATAACCTGCAACTAACTTGAGCAATTCTCATGCCCTTGCTTCTGATGATAGAAAAGGGAAAACTACAGTCTTGAAACTAAATTAAAGTGCTTGCAACATAATGTGCAGTAGGAAATTAAGAACTCACAGATACCTATGAAGTATGAGAGGTAGTTTCTGTATCTTTCATTGAACTCCGTAATTATTTCAGTATTCAGAAACATATTTTGGAAAAAAAAAGAAAAGAAGAAAATTTCCTACAATAATGGCCATTTCAGATTCCATCATTAGCCAATATCTCAGTTATAATTTAAAATCTAGAGTTGGAAAGGCAGAATGTTTTTATTAGGCTGAAGAGGTACAGTTAAATCATATAGGAAAGGTGGTGTTTTCCAGCTTAGTTAGCAGATAAGAGTCATGCTGTGGGGCCTAAACTAGATTTACAATACTTCACAAAGGTACTTTCAGGCTCCCAAATGCACTAGTGACTCACAACTAAGTATAAAGCTCTACTTATTTTCACTGTAGACACACATCCTTTTTATCTAAGTTTTTTTATATCTGGAGGGAAGTACTTTGCTTGGAAAAAAAAAAGTATGATGGCACTTAAAAAAGAAATAAATTTAGGTGAACTGTTTTATTCCACTGAGGAACGTGTGGAGTTGGTAGCTTAAAGAAATGTCATTTTTCGCACATAGGCTGACCATATTCGCAGTAGAAATTATTATTGTGGGTAAGAAATATGGACATTTCAACCGCGTTTATATTATTTTTGCAATAGAATCACATTTAAAAGCAGTTTGCATATAACATGAAAAAATCTTGAGCATCAGTACATTAT
Source organism: Tinamus guttatus (assembly GCF_000705375.1). Next base: position 6,235 of record NW_010581893.1, on the reverse strand, counting down.
TCTCTATAACATATGATTTTTCAGGATGTACCTACCAGGTATTATGTCTACATCTTTATCAAGCGTGCATCTATCTTCTTAAGACATCAAGGAAATACCAAATCTGTTCTCATTTTCTCTGTCCTATTCCCTCTCCGCTATTGTTAGTCTGCTTCAAAACGAACCCAGGTCTTGCTTTTCCCGGTCTTGTCGAAAACCAGTTTGCATAAGATGGCATAGTAAGATGGACACAGACTGACTTCATTATTCAAGTGTCATTTCTCTTAAAGTTTCATTAGCATCACATTTTAGAAAGAATAAGTATTTACTAGCGCCCTTTATCAGTAACTTGTTTCAGGTCATCCTAACTCTTAAACTACCATTATTTCTCAGACTAGATTACAAGTTAAAAAGTAAACAGAAATAAAAATAACTAAAATGTTCACAGTCTTGCTTGCAGATCACTGGAAGCACAAAAGGCATGTGATTAGGTTTTTCCTTTGCAAGTCATATTAAGGCTCACTTTCGTTTGGTCAACAGGTGGGCTTAATTGTGAGGTGAAAGATAGCATCCCTTGCATTTTTGTGCAAAACATGAAAAGAAATTCCACGAGCAATGAGGTGGAGGGTCACACGTACACGACCACTGCTGTCACTGCTGACCTTTTGTGAAGGTGATTGGTCATTCTAAAGCAAAGAGAAAACTCTAGAAGACATTCTCGGATGCATCACAATAATTTTTTTACAATAATTTATATATGGACTAAAGGTCTTCTTAGGCATTTCATTTTTTAGCAAGACATTGCAAGCATGTCAATGAAAGACAAAAATAAATGGTATTGAGAAGTTATTTTTCTCATGGAACACATAATGCTTCAGTTCCATTAAAAACAACCATTTTAATACTTCATGTGTCCTATATATCTATGTGACTATGTGCCCTAGTCTATATGTAACTTCTTTATTGGATAGACTTCAGAGGCCAGACTCTGTCACCCTTACTCACATTGTCTGGTGTGCCAAGGCATCGCATTAATATCAGCAATTCTGAGGGCTATTCAGTTTGATAAACGGTGATGGAATTTCATCCCAGCCGATGCCATAAGATTGGTTTAATAGAAATACAAATCACTCCTTGAACTACTTCCACACTGGAAAAAAAAATCAGCAAACCATGAGACATACCTTTTCCAGACGCAATTTTTGATGGGTGAAATAACTGAGGTTTTAGCTGTATTAAAGGCTAGAAACAATAGTTTAGATTAGCAGCAGGCAGAAATGTCAGGTTTGTCTACTTTCTTAGTATCCATATATGCAGCCTGTAACTAACTGCAATAATTCCATTAGTTTTTTGTAATTTGAAGTTGTCCTTGGTCTGTGAAGTTAACACTTCGCCCCTGCCCTGCCCAGAAGCAAATTTAGAGGCGAAATTTATAAGACAGGGTAAGTCCTCAAAATCTGAGCTTTTGAAACCAAAGCATGCTACAGATATTTGTTTATCCCATCTCTTGTGACCAAGATCAAAAAGAATGATCCAAGGGAACTGCTGGGTCATGCTGTGGCTCCTTCCTGGTGCTCCCTTCTGAATTTTCTTCTCAGGGTGAGAGAATCTCATTTTGACTTGTAGTCAGGACAGGGACAGAGGAAAATATCCCCATTTTAAAGAAGCATTTTGTGAAACCAAGGCAGAAAAACTTTTAAATAATTTACTAGCAAATCAATAACATGTTTTCCAGTTCTGTGTTTTACTTTAAAAAACCCTGTCATTTTAAATCACAAGAGATTACGGATAATTTTGCAAATACCAGGGAAATACAAGTTAATTTGGATTAAATTTGTCCACGTGGTAGAGGAGACTGCAAGTATTTATACATATATGTACCATAGTCTTTCAATTGCTAAGTTCTGAGTAAAAAGAAGTATTTTTGAATGGAGGAAGCTATATAAAATTGAGAGTATTGTAATATCTTGTTCACCTAATACATGAACTGGACACTTAATACATTAATACACGAATCTAATATACTGATACATGAATCTACTACATGAATCTAATATACTGAACTGATACACTGATCTGACTTATTCAAATCCATGCCATTCACAGTGACATTGGAAAAAGTCTGGTGTGTTTTGTTGTTTCAGATTCCACCTCTTGCCCTGTTTAAAGACACCAGCATATTTTAGAAGAAAGTATTCTTAATATTGGTGTTAAAAGCATAAAAGATAATACCTTCAAATGTAATTTTAACAGTATTTAATGTTTTGCAAATGTTACTCCGTTAAAAGTACTTTTCAAAGAATAAAGGAGAAAAAATAAATTTCACCTTTTTGGCCTTCTTTAGGAGCCATATTGATTGTAAGAGCAACTAAAGCCTTATTGCCCTAAGAAATTAAGACTAATGTGCTTAGCAAGGTTCAGGATACTGATCTTTTGGCTCTGGCCCTTGGTGGGTGAAAAAAGAAGTGCAAGCCAACAGTATCCTGAAAAAAACTTACTGTTTTATGGATTTTCTTTTTAATGTATTACTAAATGCTTTTCACTGGACATCATGAACATTAATTGGCATTAACAGAATACCTTCTACCTTCTGGCACATAATTTTTAATAGCTGTGTGAATATATGAATGGGCAATACAGCAAAATAAGTAATACATCAGTTTACATTGTTGTAAAGCATTTAAAATAGTTTTTGTTTTCATATTATCTACTTACTTAATTCAAATGTTCATTTTTGAAAGCATTACTGTTACCAGAGGCACTTATAAAACAGAAAAGTAGGTCAAATTAATAACAGTGAATTCCTGTGAGCAGGCATTGGCTTATTCCACACAAAATGCTATAAACTAAATTAACAGTAACTCTCTCTGAGATATATTCAGTTTTCTGTTGTGTAACTCCAGAAAATTCAACTGAAATTAATTGATAGGTGTAAATCAGGAAATATTGCTGTGGAAATGATGGAGTTAGTAAGCATTTTTAATCTTGTGAAAAACAAACTGTATCCTTCAATCAGCTAAAAAATAAATGAATGCTTTGGCAGATCTTTTAAATAATTGTGTATAGCTACTATAAATTCTTGCAGTAAATAATTTCTGTTTTCTTCTGATATCACAAAAGGAAATATTAGCACTTTGCTGAACAGAAACTCAGGACAATTTGGGGAACAAAACATAAAGTTTTTGAGGTGAAATTTGCTTCTGGATTTATTTTCATGCCAAAATTCAGCTTGTCTTGCAGTCTACATTGTCTCAAAACTAAATTAAGAATATGACTAGATCTGTAGAGCACAAAATATTGACATAAATCATTAATTATCACAACTCATTGTCAATCAGCAAACTGCATCTTCTTTTGGGCTACTTTGGAGTTGATTTTCATATATAGGGAACATAGGTGATGGAACACACTACTATAGATCTATGTTACTGAAACATTTACTTTCAGAGTCTTGTTCTAATGTAAAAGAAAAACTTTATTTTTCACATGGGATTACCTACGTGGACAACTTATGGTAAACTGTTTTCAATGTTTCTACTGTTGACTGCAGCTAAGTATTAAATTGATTAATCATACTGTAAAATTCCATTTAAAGCCAAAACATCACTGTCGTTTTTCAAATGTGACTTTTATTGGCTTATATAGCTTTTCAAGATCAGTGTTCTAATCCAAAACTGTTGTTATACATAATAAAGAGTGTAAAGCACCACAGCTATTTGGCAGAAATATAAAATAAAATATAATCCAGAAGTGATCACTACAGAATATAATACAGAAAGTTGTCCTACTGTTAGACAATAAGCAGAAAACTTTATCGTTAATGAATATAAAATTGAGCAAATTACATGGCACTTACCGCTTTAAAATCACTGAACAGCAGAAAACTTTGGTAGAGCAACTTACAATAGCTGATGTGCTGGTCCTGGGAATTTGTTCTTCCTAATGAGTGGGCTTTAAACTAATGAGAAACTCACAGGACGGGAAGATAAGGGCAGAATTTTACCTAACTGTCATCATGCAACTGGAAAATAAATAAATAAATAAGCAAATAAAGGCATTAAAAGCCAAAGGTGTTGAAGCAGTCTGGCTCTCTTTCTGGCAAAGAAAAATAACTTTGTATTGCCTGTTTTTATGAACTGAGGGGGAATGACCTAATCAGTGCTCAAGAAGAATGAAGTTATGTTTTGAGCTACACACACTCATCTCAGAAAGAGACAGGCATTAACTGTGGGGACAACTCAATGACCATCCATAGTGAACCACTGCAGAACAGGAAAAAACAGGGCCACTTGCAAATCAAAACAAGCAAAACAGTTCACCAACAGCTATTTTAAAGGGAGCAGTTGGGCATAAACACTCCCAAAGTTTATCCTGAAACATTCAGCCTTCAAAATTCCCTGAAGGTGCTCCCTGCACCACCGAGCACAGCAGGAAAGACCAGTCTCCCAACAGGAGATCTGTGTGCTGTGCAAGGAGAGTTTGAAAATGATTCAGCACAACCAATAAGGTTAAATGGACTCATTTCATCTGAATGGCCGTTTGAAAATGCATCAAATATATAGGGGACAGAGGAAGTCTTTTATAGAGGAAGTCTTTTCATATTGGTGTCTCAAAGCAGTGCAGACAATGGGGTCAGAAATGTAGCCCAAATTCCCATGTGGAATCTAAGAAGTGTTAAAAAGGAAACTCGAATTTCCTGATCTTGTCAAGCATGATTGTTGCCATTTAAAATAGGTATTAAAATTGAAACCAATACACGAAACAAGTATAGAGAACTACTGAAACAAGCATAGATTGTTGTTGTTGCTACATCTGCCCCCAAATCTGTGCAATTATTCAAATTAAATAGAAAGCAAGTAGCTCCCTCAGCCCTGGGTATAATAAAGCTGTTTCCTATGGACTTGCATCTCATCATTGACTGAGCTCCAATCTAAGTTTTCCCAAGGTTGAGATAATTATAAAAGAGATCTCCTGTGTTGACTCTCTAGCCTGTAAAGTAACCAGAGCACTTATTGCAATCTTTCCCTTCAGATAGGGCATTTTTTTTCTCAGAAAGTTTTTTCATCACTGTGTAGAAACACAATGATCTTCAAGAACTCTCCCTCTCCAGAATGTTTGGCTGATACTTTCTATTGAGGATCGACACATGGTTTCACACACAGGCAGACCTACCCATGAATGTGCACTCACTAAGTGCCTTCCTGTAGGAGCCTTAGCCTGCTCCTACAGGAAGAAAGACACAAATAACTTGTAGTGTCTGAGCTGATGTTCATCAGCTCCAGTAGGTACACATGGTGTGCCATGCATTTAAAACTGTCCTACCCATGCCATGAGTGAGGCCACACTACATGCTCCTCCTGCACGGCCTACACCTCTCTGAGAAGAGGTTGGCTTCTTTTGTGCCTTCCTATGAATGACTTCCATGGCTCAGAAACAGCTTATGCAAAACAAAGCACTGTTTATTGACCAAAACTAGATCACAAAACAAAGGGTAAAAATAATCAGACAGCTTCCTTTATTTGGCCTGGCCTAAATATCCATCTTCTCCTTCTCTTAATTACAAAGTCCAATTGTCTGAGCCTGTGGGCTTGGGAGTGCAGACTGCTCTGGTGCCGGGAGGCGTAGGCCTTTCTCAGTTTGCTTCTGCTCTCTCCTCTCCCTCTCTGGGTGGTGACTCCTACCTCAGGCACCTTCCACAACCCCCTTATTCTAAAGTCTTTTTAAGAGTCAGCATCCTTTTTGAGCCTCAGCTCCAGAAAACCAAGCTTCACCAGCCATGCAGCAACACTCCCCAACTGAGAGTATCCCTGTGATATTCCTCCTTTGTTTTCATTGCTTTGTTTTTCATTTAGCTCTAGTAATATTTTTAATCACATATTCAGAACAGTATGAAGCAAACTGGTACATAATTCATGGGGAAATCATTTTGGTGATTCTCTTTGTTCTGTTGTTCAAATACAGTGTGGAAAGAATAACCTTATGATTATGTTATTAAAATGATCAGTATGTACAAGTCTGAGATATATGCATGGCATGTACATGTACTCAGTTTATATAAATATATAAGTAAAATCTTTGCTACAGTTCAAAAATTAGACCTCAATGAAATTAGAATATATTGGTATTGTGGGGAAAAAAGAAATCTCAGTTTAACCACTAACTAGTATTGCATTTCTTTAACTAAAGTGGGAAAGAACAACAATTTAAAATAAATGGTTGGCAGACTACCAAAATATTCACTCCATAGTTTTACTCA
>NW_010581892.1:313152-393050 GCF_000705375.1 Tinamus guttatus | reverse complement strand
GAGGGGGATTACACATGTAGATTGGTCATGGCAAGGAGAGATGGCAAGTGCACTAAGGGCTCTGATCCACCTCTCTTGTGGGTCCTCCCAGCACTGACTTCTGTACGAGTGAGACAGTTGTGCAAGATGAGTCAAGAATCAGCTTTCCAGCATCGCTTCCTCTCTGAAATTCATTCCTGTCAATACCCAAAAACTCAGAGAAAATTAAGTTAGGAGAAAACTGAAAGACTAACTGTGCTGTAGGTTTTAAGACTTAAACACCACCACTCCACAAAGATAGCTTATGTCATTTCTAATAAATGGCTTACAGTAAATTTTCAGAGTATTTATTGAATGTGTTTTTTGCTTGGAAACCACTCTGATGTACATTTCTGTAAGAACAGTCACAAAAAATATGGAAAGCAATTGAAAACTGCAGTAGTTTTTTGATGGGCTACTGCTGAATAGCCATTTTCAATTGAAAATAGCAGTGTTCAAAAAAATTGTTCAGTTTTGCTGATCCTGAAACCATAAATGGTTCAAAACTCTGTGATGCTCTTTGACTTTCTGTAGCTACATGAGCCTAGTGGGTCCACTGGCAAGTTTCTAGGGCTGTCATGGGGTTTTGGGGTTAACATACCCTCCTTTGGAGGGCCACTTCAACCCCTTTCCATAGAAACAGGACAGTTCCAGTCCGGAAAGATGCTGGAGACACTTTCCTGCAGTCGCAGTTCAGCTCGGATCTAGCACATCCCATTTCACTGGAAATGACAATTTCACAGTTCTATAAACGCTTCTCATCGCTGTAAGCAAATATGGGCCAAATGTGCCACTAAGTTGTGAGAAACCTGCCTGGAAAAAGAGCAGCCACCCTAAAAATGCCTTCACAAACTGAAGAGGGTCAAAAGGAGTGAGCTCAGAGGAAACCCAGTGCCCTCATTATGAGAGGATGCAAATATCATGGAAATAGGACAGCGCAATGAAACCAGGACTTTCACATGCCCTTTCAGAAACACCCATGACGAGCTGGCCCAGCCAAGCCCAAGAGAGAGCTGTAAAACCACAGCACTTGGCCCCTTGGGACCATACATGCACTGAGGAGCAGGATGGGTGTCCTTGGACAACAGGAGATCCCTGTTGTGGGATTCAAGTTGTGGACTTGCCCCACTAGGAAATCCAGATCCCCACCAAGAGGAATGGTGTAAAAACGCTGCCTCTGTGCTCCTGATTTTCTTAATCTTTTATTTTTTGCAGAATTTATTCTGGCCCTCAATGCTTTAGTCTTTCAAATTAAGAAGTCTCTAATCAGGGAGTCTCTTGAGGGATGTATTTTTTCTTCTGTCTGTCTTCAGGCTGGAAGATTTTTTTTGAATCTTTTTGAATAATCATGGTTCTCCTGAGCCACAGAAAGCTTTGTGCTGAAGAGGTCCAAGCCTAAGCTAAAATTACAGAGGAACAGAGCCCTGATGCCATCATTTTGCAATGTGACTCTGGACACAAAGGACAAGAAATTGATCTAGAGTGTCCATGCAGAGCCAGGATGAACATATTCCATCACCCAGTGCAATTCCAGACTGACATTTCCTGAAAGATAAAAACATAAATTTTCTACAGGTAACATAAGTGGTCTGTATTGTCCTCCTGCAAAGTGTCTGTGCTCACGCAGTGATGCTGGCCGGTACTGCTGCCGCTGCAGGGTGCTGTCTAGAACAAATGCCAAAGCAGGGGGCAAAGCCTTGTGTTTCCTACTGCTGCAGGACCCTGAGCAGAACCACGGTGCTCAACCTGGCTTCTCCTGCCTTGAGCAGGAAACGGAGCTGCCAGGGAAGTGAATGTAATTTTCAGTTGGAAAAAAGATGATACCACCAAAGACAAACTTGAACATTAAAACCCCTTCCAAATCCTTATTAGAACTAGAAAAAGCTTTTCAGACCTCAAATTCCTCCTTTCCCATCATGCTGGAGCGAGGATGAGAGTCATCTCCTTATCTTCACCATGATTTTCCTGTTATGGTTTTCATATTACTGCACTTGGGATCCGAGGTCTTTAAAGGAAAGATCAGGACCTTCACAAAAGAGCCTGGATGGAGTAGCTCCCACTGCCTGCAGAAAGTTAGGCATTTTCCATGCAGTGCTGCATCCCCTAACAAGCGTTTCCTTGGATAGCAGACTTGTTCTCTGTGGGGTTCCTCCGTAGTCTGGTGCATCCTGCTCAGCTCAAAGGTTTTTATTTGCAGTCCATCTAGAGTTTTCCTCCCGTCCTGCCTCTTGCTTTGTGTCTCTTCCAGAACACCCTGGTCCTGTGCCTGCAGCACACATAGCAAAACAGGACCAGCTGGATCCTCTGAATTGCACAGGTTCAGGAAAAAGCATGTAATCCCCATCATAGGTCAGAAACACGTTCCAAGAACATCTGACAAACTTAATCCTCTCAACACTGAAGAGCAACAGCCGCAGATGCCACTGCCACGGGAGAGGGAGCAGGGCTAAGGATGTCCCCAGTGTCTTGGGATCTGCTGTCAGCGGGGACTCTTCTCCATGGGTCTTGCTCATTTTAAGCAACTGGGGGTTTAGTGACGCTACCATACTTCAAAATAAAACTTTTGGGGTCCAAGAGCCTGTGGGTGTTGTTAGACATGGCTCTTTCTATTCGTGTATCCATATGTCTGCTTGCCTTTTTCACAAACAAGAACCGAGATGGAGTTGACCACATGATTAGCGAGACTATCACAAGTTCTTGTGTAATTAATCATACAGTAATTAGCCAGGGATAAGCTGTTTCTGAATCAAGAGGGTTATTATAATCTGTGGGGTGGCTGTTATCTCATTACTTTCAGAATTGCTTCAGAAGTTCAAGTGTAATTACCCAGCAGTTGCAGGCCCAGGAAATTACTGGACATTATCCCTGTTTTAATACACTGAAGATTTTTAGCTATACATGAGCAGCTCATTCATTCATAAACAGAGGTATCAGCAGTTTGTGAGCAGTGCATCGGGGCTGCAATGGGATCCTGGAACACAGCTGGGGCGGGCAAGATATGGAACATCAGCACTGCAGCTGGGCTTTGTCTACCAGCTCTGCTTCCACCACATGGATCCTTGTTCCATGTGGGAACACTGCCTCCGAACTAGAGGAGCCCTCCAAAGCTATGTACAGAGTCCGTAGCTCCTTCTGAAGACATCTCCTGGGGCTCCCTGATCCCGTCCCGCTTGAACTCCATCTGGATCCATTCAGATCAATGACTCATTAATGAATATGAAGAAATTCCGCCCAGTGGTTCCTAGCATTTTATGGAGGCAGTGAAGATGGAAGTAAGTATAGAGTGATGGGTGCCACTGCATGACTTTTGGCAGCCAGGAATAGTTCTGCCTCCCAAAATACAGAGGGAGAAAATACTTGACAGCATGTGACAAACAGAATCTTTTCAGTACTTCGTGCTTTCTTTTGCCTAGTACATTGCTATATTGCCTAATTAAATATAATTCAATTTTGAAAGGTGAGCAAAAGACCTGAGGAAGAAAACAAAAGAGAAAATTTACTTTCCCGAGAACAGAAATTGACAACAGAGGAAATGAAATTAGGTGCTAAATAGAAAGATCTGAATCATGAGTTGCAAACTTGAGAGTAGGCTTTAAAACGGCCTCACTGACTCCTTCCAAGACTTGTTGAGAGAAGAAACCACAGGGCAAGACTTATTGACAAGTGGGAAACTCACAAGCCTGTGAGGAAGCCTATCTGCAGACCAACACTCCCATCGTTTGGAACGTATGAGCAAAAATGTGACACAGGCCTGTCAATACTGTCCTCTTGGCCTTGTCCTGCTGTGGGTTGTTACAACAAGCTGATTTTATCTTTTTGGGAAATCTTTTTAGGATCTTGTCAGGGAGTGTTGTGAAGAACAGCAACCGAGCATGACCTGCAACTGTTGACATATAGACACTTCAAAGGGTGAAAGCTGGAGCAAGCACCTCGAGAGTGCAGTGGCATTTCAGGACCTTGGGAACCCTGGAAGGACAAGTCAGCTGGTGGCCGCGTGGCATCCCAAGACACTCAGCAAAACTAAGACAGACAAAAGGAGTAGGAGCCCCTGGGAACAAAGCACCAGAACAAATGCTGACAAAGGAGACAAAAGCAGTAGCAAGGCAGGATGGAGGAGCAGGAGAGTAGAAGAAGGACCCCAAGAGAACCCCAATCTAGACTCAATCTGTTTGGATCATGTTTTAGTGAGTGGGACAAGAAAGTAATATCTGAAAGATATGGAACAAATATTACACAAGTTCCTATTATACCAGTACCTGCAAAATTGTGGAGACTGCTCTGGAAAAAAAAAAAAAAAAAAAAAGAAAGAGAAAGAGAAATACAAAACAAGCCAAACCAAAAAACTTAAGGTGAGCCTCGAGGGACAGAGGCGATTCATGACCTTATGCTCTCATACACAGAGTCCTAGAGGTTGACCCAGCCTCACTGCTCCTTTCCGCTGTACCAAGAGACCACAGGGCAGAAGGGCTGTGTCTGCTTGGGAAGGTCTTGGCTGTGAGTTACCTGGCCTGGCTCTGCAGTGCTTGGGGCTCCCCATTTCTGTGCTTTTGGACAACTCCTCTTAACACTGAAGAAAAAAGCACAGCAGGAACTGTCAGTTCATGGGATATATCTTGGTGACATAGTTTTCAGTGCAAATCAAAACAGACCTGTCACAGAGTCCTGAAAACAAAGTCATTCGAAGAATGTATTTAGGCTTTTTTTTTTTCTTTTTTTTTCCAGAAAAGAAGAAGAACTCTGAAAAATATATACTTGAAATTATGGAAAATGACAGTAGAAATGAAGGGAAAACCCAGAAGCACAGAGCCACCAAAGACTGGCCTGGCTGATCATTCTCAGCTCTTGGATTTTCACACAAAGTTTCCTTTCTTTGCCTCCCCTTTTTTGCCTCTCACATGGATCTGAAGCCATACTAAGTAAGTGTCATGGTTTAACTGGGTTCCATGTATCAATTGCTGGCTACTGTCTTGGTCTCTTAGTTCACCCACAGTCGCGGTTTAGGATCCATACACCTTGGGAAGGATTTTTCTGTCACCACCCAGTGATGCACTGGAAATGACCCTCAACTGCAGACTACACCAATTATACTACTGGGAAGATTTAGTCATATTGGTTAAAATTCATGTCTCCATTGGGTGCAGAGGTAATTAAATCTTACTATCATTATTGTGTAATAAAGGGCAACTGAAATTTATTTAATATGTGCTGGGTGAGAGGTGCTTCATTATAAAACTCAGTTATGTACCCGTAGGGAACAGCGCTCAGAGAGGAGAGAAACGACAAGTGGAAAAGAAATGCTGTCTTGGAGGCAGAAGTGCGTTTCTGGTGATAATATTGCTCAGGATCTTACTGGGGTCAAGTCAGGATCTTGAAGTCGTGAGTGCAGCATTTTGGAGAGATGGGGCAATGGGGCGATGCTGTCACAGCAGAGCACCACCTGCTCTCCTGCCTTAGGACACTTGCTTAGGGCCATGGAACAAGAAGCCAGCACTGTTGTGAGAGGCAGATCACAGAATCACAGAGTCACAGAAGGGCTGAGGTCAGAAGGGACCTCTGCAGATCATCCAGTCCAACCCCCTGCTCCAGCAGGGAAACCCAGAGCACGGGGCACAGGGTGGCATCCAGGAGGGTTTGAAGATCTCCAGAGAAGGAGCCTCCACAGCCTCTCTGGGCAGCCTGTGCCAGGGCTCTGGCATCCTCACAGCAACAGCTTCCTCACATGGAGATGGAACTTCCTGTTTTTCAGTTTGTACCCATGACCCCTTTTCCTGTCATTGACCTCCACTGAGAAGTTTGGCCCCATCCTCCCCGCATTCTTCCCTCACATATTTATACATATTGATCAGATCTCCTCTCAATCTTCTCCAAGCTAAACAGGCCCTGCTCACTTAGTCTTTCCTCATACAATAGATGTTCCAGTCCCTTAACCATCTTTGTTGCTCTGCGCTGGCCCCTCTCTGGTAGTTCCACATCCCTCTTGCCCTGGAGATCCCAGAGCTGCCCCCGATGCTCCAGGTACCTCCCCAGAGCTGAGCTGAGGGGCAGGATCCCCTCCCTCGTCCTGCTGGCAACGCTCCTCCTGATGCAGGCCAGAATCCCATGGGCCTTCTTGGCCACATTGCTGCCTCCTGGGCAACTTGGTGGCAACCAGGACTCCCAGATCCCTGTCTGCGGAGCTGCTTTCCAGCAGGTCAGCCCCGAATCTGTGCTGGTGCCTGGGGTTATTTCTCCCCAGGTGCAGGACCCTGCACTTGTCCTTGTTGAACCCCATGCAGAGAACAATCTTTGGCAAGTGCTTTTCAGGTCTTCCCACTGAAACAAAGCATGCACAAGCAGTCATTTAAAATTTAGTGTAAATTTCACATTCCCCCAAAGCAATGGATGAACTTAAGTGCTTATCAACACATTCCATCAGTGGGAACTAAAGCCCATAAGAAAAGGAGAAGTCCATGGGCAAAGGAAAGTTTTTTCACTTTAGGGCCATAGTATTTATCAAAACCTTTATTAATGCTAGGAAAGCAGTAATAATTTCAATAGAAATGCAGTTTTATATATGTTGCACCAGCAGGCCTGCTGGGATTATTTCAGTAGGGCTAATTATAATGATAACCTGGAGGACCAAGTGCAGGGACTTATCGGGATTGTGTAGCTGATGTCTCTAATCTAGCAGCTAGAGGAAGACGCTAGCACTTTCCAAGGCCTCTGAGTCATGTCAGCCACCGGATGAAACTATGAGCCATGTTGTGATTCAGGAACTGACTTGCAAGTTGGATAAGCAAGATGAAGGAGCCTGATGTGATGCTCCAGAGAAAGTGTTCTCACATTAGCTGTGCCACAGTACTTGTTGTGAATGGGTGAGGACGGTGAGCCATCCACACTGACACACCTCCCAGGGCTTGAATCATCTTTCCATTCAAAACTTTCTTTCTTTTCATAATGCAAAGGGTATTTTGGAAGTTGCATCGAGCTACTGTCTTGCCACAGAACTAATCTCACAAACTCTCTGCAGAAATATTTTAATAGCATTTTTCATTGATTCAAAGATGATAAAGGCAGAAGGGACTGTTCAATCACCTGGTCTAATTTTCTCTATGGCAAAGGCTAACAATTCAGACACCCTGGTTCAAGCCCAAAGGCAAATATGTTTCCTAGGGAGGTATTTAGTCACTTCCTCTGGGTGTCTTTCCAGAGCTGAGTCACCTTCTGTACGTGTTACATGAGCCCAGCAACACATCACTTCTTGCAAAAAGAGCCATTGCAGCAGTCTCCTACAGTCAGGGCCTCTGGTCAGCCAAAAAATCCCATTGGCCTGAAGTGCACCATCATGCAATCAGATCCTGGCAAAACCCAGCTCTGTCAAAGGTGCCTCTAGCGTCTGCAATCCTAGACACCAAGGCGTAGGCAGAGAACCAAGATGAGTCCTGCTGGGGAGATGGGACAGGGCATCAGACAGTTGTTCGTCTCCCAGTAGACCAGGAGAGTTGGGAGGATGCTCCCTCTTCCATGTGATGTGAACCCGTGGCCATTCTGGCCTTTCAGATCAGTGCTGTGTCTCCTGTGTGCAGGACCTGGTCACAACCGCAACTCTAAATACGGACTCTTGCAAAGAGATTTCCTTCCAGAGAGTGTGCACCAGCAGGGTGTGTTGACATAGAGAACTGGAGGGTTGTATAAGACTGAAAAGTTAGTCAGTGGCAACACCAGACCTCCTGCTTTCAGGCTAGTGCCCCCACCATGTAAAGCCACATCCATTACTTAGTTATTCCTTCCAGATAGATAATACTGCCTGGAAAATCCCCATTTGCTGAAAGGTAATTCCGTGCTGGAGGAAAGGTGACATCCAGCAGCAGCAGTTCACCTCTCTTTAGTGAGGGTATTTTCATTTAGCCTCGATTAATCTCCTTAATGCAAATGTGGTTTTGGACTCATCTTTACAGAACTGTGTGAACCTGAGCACAAGTTCAGAGCCCTGAATATTTAACAGTTGCCAGCAAAGTCAAAGCAAATTCATGAAATGGGCCTATTAGCAGTCACTTTTTGAGCTGTTTCAGAACACCCGAGGGGGCATCCAGGAACAAAGAGCTACAGAAGAAAAGTGGCTGTTGGGCTAGAGCATGCTGAGCCTGAAGAGTGATTCACTGAACATAGCATGGATTGGACCAGGAAATCAGGCTGTCTTCCAAGGTCGAGTTTGTTACTTTGGAATCTGTTTTAGAGTTTACAATGCTTGTTTAAAAACACGAAAGACTTGCAGAACATGTCACAGATAACTGTGAACACTGGATCCTGACAGAGGAAAAGGAAAGCCATATTGATCTCTGTTATTAAAATACTTGGACAGTTTTCCAGTCCTCCAATGTCTACCTTTCCTGTCAGCCAGAGGCTTTGATCTTGTTACCTACAAACTCAACACAGAAATGGAATTACCACCCATGTAGGGTGAGCGCTACACACAACCTGCAGGATTTGGATGACCTGAGGCTAAGAAGCCAAAGACAACAAGTTCCGACTTCTTTTTTTTTTTTTTTATACAGCCTATTTTCCACCAAATTGCATTATATATTTCCAAGTTGACTTAACATACATAAAATGCAGTAAGCATATTCTGTTAATCACACAGCAATTCTCAGCATGGTTGGAAACTCAGACTGCAGGTCTGGTCTATCTGACCCTGCTTGAGCAGAGGTTTTCCACCAAATGATCTCCAGAGGTCCCTTCCAGACCCAACTATTTTTGGTTCTGTGATTCTGTGTCTTGCAAGGTATTGCAGCACAAATCCATTCGTTTTCCTGCTTCTAATCAGTCCAGCCCATTAGTCCTACTAGTGTCAGTCTTGTCAGCACTCAGTGTCACAGGCAAATCTATGTGGGTCCTTCCTCATGTCAGGTTTCACACCATTTGACAAACACACTAGCTATTTAGATCTACAACACAGCTGTGACAAGGGTGATCTCTCTGTGACATGGTGGCCTCAATCCAGGAACATGCAACGATGTGCTTCACTACAAGAATGTCTGTGGTCCTGCCAAAATCCACATTAAAATCAGCCATTAGTATTTCGATAGAAACAAGAGATTTCTGGGGCAGAATTAAAGATCCTCGAGGCCATAGGAAGCTGCTGAGGGCCCGTGAGCCAAAGCCTAGATGTGCATGGGGGAGTTTCTCTAAGGTCAGATGCTCTCTGTGCCCTGCTGTGCGCGAGAGGATGAGTGCCAGCCCGTAGCCTGCACACCTAATGAAGTGAATGCGCGAACATGCTCTGTGTTCCCAGGAGCAATTACTCTAGTGAGAGCTGGTGCAACTCAGTTTGATTACTCGTAACCGCAGTGTTCTGTGCAGTTAGCACAGCTTCTGCTCTAATTGCTCGTGTAGGCATGAGATGGCAGTTTTCCTCATGACCTCCTCTCTGAGCGTCACAGCCATGAGCTCCCACCTATGTGAACATGGTCTCCAGAGCATTCCCCTGGGCGCTGTGCAGCCTGCCTGTCCTTGCTACTGTCTAATCACTCCAAGCGTGACCAAGCTCTCTCCAGTGTGACACTGCAGATCTGCCTCACGGAAAAACTGAGAGCAGCCTGCAACAAGGGAAAAGAGCTGGGCATGCCAAAGCTCTCCTCAAAACCTGCTCTTTAGCGCTGTCCCCCAGTGCAGTCTTACCACTTTAGTCGAAAGATTGCTGCATGAGCTGTGCAAAAGGCTGTCTTTTTAGTAAGCAGCTGCTGATTGTCAAAGCAGGGTAAGCACTGTCCAGAGCAGATGAGTGACATGGATCTATGCAAGGGCTTAAAGAGCTCTCTACTTAAAGATCACTGCTTAGGGCCACCTTTCTCCCTGCCCTTTTATCTCCTCAGTAGAGATACTGAGCCTTCTCCAGGCTCTCCCAATGCAGTGACATTTTTAGCATCAGGTTGTCCTCATTTGCTTTCTTCTGCTGGACTCTGCAAGGAAACTTGCTCGTTCTCCTCAGTGAAAAGTGGAAGAATCAGCAGGACTAAATGTTGTGCTGACACTACCGTGACAGATGCTAAGGAGCTTCTTCTTGCAGCCAGAGTAGCATCTGAAGGGGAAAGTTAAACCAAACACACAAGAGATCGGAGCTCTTCTTTTCTAATCACAAACCCCAAGGCTGTGAGTCCAAAGCAGGTCTCTGTGAGTGACGTAAAGGGCTTTCTGCACTCTGGGCTATCCCTGAACATCTACTGCCAAGCCTGGGCTTTGATGAGGAGAAAAGCAGGGCCTGGGAACCCTGCTGGTCATGTCTTAATGCTCCGAACCTGTGGCTGGTTTTATCCCAGGGACAACCAGTTCGTGACAGCAGGGTGCAAAGGCTCCTGGAAGGGCCAGAGGCCCTCAAACTGATTAGACTTGAGTGACACGGAGGAGGTGCTGCATGGATACCAGGGACTCGGCATGCGTGTGCATGTGCACTTGCACGTGTGTTTGTGTGTGTGTGAGAACCCATGGAGCGGGCACAGGGCTGCAGGGTAATTCCGGGCAAAGCTTGGGACTGGATCCAGAGCAAAACCCTCTGGCAGGCCAAACGACGAATGTTCCTCTCCATGAAAATCTTGACTGAAATGCAAAAGATGCATGAAGTCCAGAAAGAAACAGAGTGTTTGCCATCTCCAAGCAATTGTCCAGTATATTTGCAGATTGACAGGAGCATTTAGCTGGAGACAAAATGGAGAGGAAACATGCTTGGAGAAGGGTACATGGATCCTTTTGTCTTTAACGCAGCCCCCAGCCTCTGCATGTTGTATCAGCAGGGTGTCCTCCAGGAGTCCACAAGATCACCAGAGATCAATTTGGATGGGCCCTGGAAAATGCCCCTTCTCCTCGTTTTCTGGTCATGTTCCTCCACAGGACAGAGAGCTCTGGAAACGCAGAGCAAATTCAGTTCTGCAAAGAATTTTGCAGTGCTTCAGGCAAGATATCTCACCGGGCTTAACTTTGTTTTTGCTGTCTGCCCTCTGTCCTTGGCTGCAGCATGACAAGCCAGAAAGCATAGCAGAAAGATTAACCACATAGCTTTGGCTTCCAGCCTTTGCTCAAGAACAGATGTACAAAGAACAGAGAGCTGATCTGCAAACTAAGACACATTTCTCCCAGCCAGGCAGTGTAAGGTGCCTTCCCTTGACCAGACACAGCTCCTGCACCTGGGTGATGCCTCTGTGTTTTCGGTTTTACTAGGTCCTTGGAAGCTGTTGCCTGCTCACAAGTTCCTGACAAGAGTAGATGGCAGATCCCAGTGAGACGCTGGCTTCCCCGTTGTCTCCACAACCTCTTTAGGAGGCCCTAGCCCGTGAAATCACAGCGCTGCCCCGCGGATGAGGCATCTACATGCACAGAGCGCGGGCAGCACTGGTGAAGCGAGTGCTGCATTCAGAGCTCACGCGCTCATAGCGCGTCCTCGCCGCAGCCAGCTGCTAATCAAAGATTCAAGCTCGGTGAAAAACAGCGTGCCCATTATAGCCCGAAAACCCCTACGAACTCAGGGTATGAGTCAGCAAAAAATGTGTCTGTCCAGCTTCCAAGCTACCAACAGAAGCCCTACAAATCACTCTTGCAGATGCCTTTCCAGCTGCCACAGCCCTTAGAGAGATTTCCTTGTTAGACTAGCAATAAAAAGTAAGCTCAGCTAATGCCAGAGAGAGACTCAAGCAGATGTGATTAGCGTGGGGAAGAGAAGGGGGGCTGAGGGATGTGTCTGGGTTTTGAGAGATGGAGCAGGCAAAAATGGCCACTATTTTTCTCATATCCTATTTGAGGGGAAAGAACTCCAGGGGAGTTTTCAGGAATAACAGTCTAAAACAGACAAAGCTGAGCAGTAAATTAGTTCATGCATTGACTAGGTTTTAGGGGAGGTGGTTTGAGTTAGTCCTAGGAATGAGGGTTTATGGTTAGCGATTTAAGGCTAGGGATTAGAGTGAGGCATAAGGTAAAGGGTTACTCACTTGAGCTTTGGCTTTGTGATAGAGTTTGGGGTTAGGAAATCCTATAGGGCATTGGGGCAAGGGGTAGGGGTAAGCATTATGGATAGGGCTTAGTTCTTCTAGATAGTCTAAAGGGTATGAGCCTAACAAAAGTGCTCTCATAGTCATTATTCTAGCTGCATTGTCATTACCCAAATCTCCCTTATCTCCAAAGAAGAGCCCATGGTTGGCTCTTGGCAATGACCAAGTTTTTATTAGCTCCATGTACATATATGCCTGCCTGCAGTTCATGGACAGGTGCTGAAACAGAGCGGACCCCAGCACAGCCTCTAAACAACACGCAATAGCTCTCTGGTCTCATTTCTCTGGGCCATGCACATCCTTTCTGATGCCTGGACTGATGATGCTCTGACCAAATCACAGGGGTGGGGAGCAGCTGCCTGATGGGCAAGGGCTCAGAACATCAGACGCAGCCTCTTCCCTAGCTGTGGGACAAGCCCCAGGTGAGCACACAGGCCTCCCAGGAATGTCCCTCCTTACCCAAGGGCAGCCCTGTCCTTCCTGGGGATCAGGGCGGGACAGATTCTTCCCCAGCAGCACTGGAAAGCTGATTTCTTCTGTCCTTCCTCAGAAACAAGCTGTCCTCAATTCCTACAGCATAGCAGATAATTGACTCATGACAACGGAGTTCAACACAAATTAGCTGGGTTTAGAAAGACAACTTCATTTGCACTTCCAGACAAAGAGAGACAGTTAATCCAAGCAAAGAAGAAGAAATCATTAAATTCCACTTGCTAGAATACTGTTAAGTCTTCTGACTCTGTCCAAAGCAAGTCTGACTGGTTTGAAATCATGGGTGCCTCTAACAGTTAGATCACATCATCTTCCTCTACAGGAGAAAAGTGATGCTGTACCCAGCACAGCTGCCCTTCAGCAGCGCACCAGGGCCCTGGTGCATGTGCCCTGTACCAGATTCACATTGTGTTTGCATGCTGCAGAGTCTGCATTCCCAGACTGCCTCCACTCATTTGAATTAATTTTAATGCCTGGTGTTATATCCATGTCCATTTGTGCATCTGTCCCTGGTTTTAGCTGCATTGGAAGATGACTTGAAGGTCTTTTCCAACCATAATGATTCTATGATTCTACGTTTCTGTGACGTTGCTTTCTTGACATATTTCTATTTCGTATTTCTTCTTGTTTCCCAACTGAAGGCAAAATCCTGGCTTGGATGAGAATAACACTGAGATGCCCGTGGGTGTTCATGGGGATGGGGTGGCATGTAGGCCACTAGCCCTCTGGCCCAAGAACATGCTGGAGGAGGGCTGGGGGTGCACAGGGAGCAGCACCTACCTGTACATGGTAGATCAATCTTCAGTGGGATTCATCTGCACCGCTGGCAGCTCTATCCAAGCTTCTTACCTGGCTCCCTGAAATAAAAACAGGTCCCATTAACTTACATGTCAGAAATGCAAGGTAGACGCCGAGAGGTAGGTGAAGTGGCTCCTAACCATCTCGTCAAGAACTTATTTTCACATTGAACTGAGTTTTTGACTCGGTGAGCATATCTAAGGAAGTGTGAATGTTTCTGGGAAGCATGTGTTGCAGGGGGAGGTTGAAAAAAACAAAACCAAAGCTTTACATTCTCTGCTTCTCAGTTTTTCGGTAAAGAGTCATAGCTCACCACCACATGTCCCTTGTCAGCTTTTGTAGCATTCCAGAGTGGTTCTGTCATGCACAAAGGTAGACCTACATGATTCCTTCTAGAGACACATCCAATTGAGTAAACTTTCTATCTACTCATGGTAATTATGGCAACAAATTGAAGAAAAGGAGGCATCTGAGTCATTTATTTGTGAGTTCACCTATTCAGTTCAAAATTTTACACCTACTCCATTTGAATTACCAATATTAATGACTATTAATTTGAAATACAGCATACCTAGTCAGGAGTAGTTAAACCATCAACAACCATATCTCCCATCTACCCAAATGCATATCTCTGCCAGGCACCTCAGTACTCTGTGGTATCCTTTTCCTGATGAAGAATGCTGAAATTTTCGTAGTCTTCATTGCAGAGCTGCAATTACACAGTTGTCCTAAGAAGCCATGGACTCGAGCTGCCAGTTGAGGACCATGCTGACATGCTACACCATCTTTGGGCAGAGGACACCATACCTAGCAGCTGCTGGTTTATGTTCCTGCCAATATGTAGCACTGCACAGACAAAACCATCCCTTGCATCACTACCTGGCTAAGTGGCATTTTACATCAGACAGGAATTATCTGGAAGCTGGTCAGGGAGGTCCTGCTTGGACAGGAAGGCCAGATAGAGCTCTAAGCATTCAAAAAAGTCATTTGGTGGATATGGGCAAACAGATAAGGTTTCCACCATCTGTAGAGAGACTGTGTCCTGGCTTGCAGGATCAAAGGGACTAGCCAAACTCCTGTTTCCACACTGAGGCTTTTACAGTGGGAGTGAGAGGGCACGAATGGCCCTGGCCCTGCGTAAGCAGGTGTCCTGTGCAGAGGGAAAGGTTGGGTATAGGTTGAATCATCACACTGTGTCCCTGAAAAGGTAAGAACTTGCAATGGCATGGAGCGTGCCCAGGCCCTTTTGGGTATATTTGACAGATAGTGCCATTCTCAGAGCTGAACACTTGAAGTTCAGCCCCGTTAGGGCTTTGCTGGAACCTGTTAAGTCTTTTCTTTGCAAGGGAATTTTCCATGGAGCATGTCAGACAGCAGATTTCTGTTTCTCTTCCCTTGCGCTGGAGACAGAAACTCAGCCCAGCAAATCCTAAAGAAATCAAACCATGCAAATCTGATACCATCATTGTCCTGGCAGGATAGCATGGCTAATGTCCTGTTTTCACAGATGCCTCCTAGATCCTTGGTCCTGCACTGGCTTTTTCGCTGCTTTCTCCTAAGTAACAGCAAAGGGTCTCATATCCGGTCACATCCCTGGGCAGAAGAGTGATAAGAGAGCGTCTCATTCTCCTGTCATTTGATTTTGCAACGGGATGTTTGGAATCTGATACATGCTGAAATGAAAATATCCCCAGCATTATAAGGGCTCAAAGAGCTTTGCATTAATGCTGTATGCAGATGATGGGTTAATATATTTATCTGATCCAGCTCAATCTCTCTCTAATCTATTAGCTTTAATATCTGAGTTGGGGGATAGAGCCAGATAGCAAACAAGCTGTGCAAAGCCTAACTTCATCACCTCCAGACACTCTTGATGAAGTGTTTTGCAGTGACAGAATTGTAAATTGTCCCCTCTGTGTTCACCGTACTTTGGAATCCGTGACAAAGCAAATATTGTAAGGAACAAATGACTCCAAGCCAAATTTTTCACTGAGGACTGATGAAAGCCCGCTGGGTTTTGGGTTTAGTTGATTTTTAAGTAACTTTTATCTGAAAAAAAAAAAAAGAAAAAAGTAGCTTGCATTTGAGAAAAGCTCTGTGTGGCATGAATCTTGCCTTGTTTATTCAGGCAAAATTTGCCCCTTCTGCAGTTCCCCGTAGCAAAGCGGAGAGCTGAAGTCCCCACATTTCTGAGCTGTAACAAGAGGACAGAATAAAGCCCTTCTGTCTCCCTTCACATGTGAAATTTGAGCCTGATCTCCCTGTCCGGTTCACATACTGGATTCCTGCAGTATGATGATTCCCACCGCCACCAGCAACCACCACCAGCAACTGTGATGATAAAGGTGCTTGGCTTTCTTGTAAAGCATTTTATAGCCCATTTTCATTAAGCATACTAGGGTTTCCTGAAACTCTTGTCTCAGGCATTGTGTACAGGACAGAGGGAAGCACGGGGCTGTCTCTGGTCCATGAACGTGTTGGGGCACTGCAAATGCTTGATAGAGTTTATCATGCTGGATCCGTGCAAACCATAGAAGGCCATCAGTCCCTAGGCCCTGCTCTCCATTTCAGCAGAAATCATGGCACCTTGGACAGTAAATAAAATATATTCAGCATCTTTTAGCAGAATTATGAATGAATGAAATCTCAGTATTATTTCTAACTGAAATTTGTATTTTGTTTCTAACTTTTCAAAAATGAATGCCTTTTTCCCTTCTTTCTTTTTTTCTTTATAGCTTTTTTTTTTGCCATTGTGATAGCAGATGTCTGTATGTTGTTATTGTTCCATTTTTCTTTGCTTTTTGCATTGCTGTTCAGGAATTTGGAAATGCAATTTATTTGCATTTTCTTCCCCACTTCTTTACAAAACAATTCTGCCTTGGATTTGCAGTAAATGGTCATGATTGCAAAGTCATGGGCCAAAAAAGAAAAAAGAAAAGAAGATTTTAGTATTTATTTTTCCCCGAATAAATAAATAAATAAAAGCTGAATTCATGCCAAGATTTTCATTTTTTTTAAAAAAAAAAAAAAAGAGACAAGTAAATTCCAAGGCCTGATAAAGCTGAGTCTTAGAATAAAGAGGCTTCCTGGAAAGGCAGCTGTTCAACCACATACCACTTTAAACACTGGCTGGAACAGAAATTCCGTGTTGTGGTGCAGACTCCCACCTTTGATTGCTTGTGTGAATGACTAGAGTGTAGGATCCTCCTGCCTCAGCCGGGAGGGTGCCCCTTTCCCAGTTCCTCCTGCCAGGACACACAGGATGTGGCTGATTGTGGCTTGTCACACCTACAGATTCTCTTCCGTTTCTGGCCTAGGTAGAAAGAGGTCCCATTTTTCTGGACAAAATACTCCATTTTAAAATGAGGAAGAATCACCTAGATTAAGGGTAGGAGAAAATATTTCCCCAGCAAAATCTATTCGGACCTGCTTACTGTGTTATTGGAACCAAGTTTCTGTGATTTTCCTCAAAAATCCCAATGAGTTTAGCTCAAGTTATGAAATATATCTTTCTCTGGCTCATGAATCAAACATACAGAGATAGACTGATCTGTTTTTGCAGAGAGTCCTTCAACTGAAGTTAGAAGTCAAACATTTCTCTGCCTTGTGAATGGGATAAGCCCTAGGTGAAAAATGGCTCCACTTCTATTGTAAGTCACCACAGCTCCAAAGTACATAGCACAAGTATAACTGTGGTCGTTACTTTTAGAGGAATTAGAAAGATTTGTTTTAATTTGTTTTGGCAGGTTTTCCAAACACTATTTGCCCTCTTCAAATGACATCAGTTGCATAGCCTAAAGGAGAAAATAATATTCAAAGATATGGCATTTAATCACAGTCGGTCTTTTGACGTTGCTGAAAATGAAGATCTGCAATTAATGGCCGGACAAAATGAAATGAAAAGAGAAATGAAATCAACAGATGAATACAGTGAATAATACAGTGAATTATATATATGTATATATAAACTAAATAAGAAGCATTAGAATTATATATATGTATATATAAACTAAATAAGAAGCATTACAGATATTTTATCACATGCTTTGTGTTTAGGGACCCCATGGGATCTTCAAGCAGCAGTAGGCAGCAAGTGTCCAGTGGAGGTAAAAGGGCAGCAATTCCAAAACAGCTTCTCTAAACTGATGTCAATATGGGAATCTGCAATGTCAGTGTGGAAATCCACCTGTCAGACACAGGGATTCAGGGCTGGGAGCCTCTTTTTCATGCTCTCAAAGAAGAGCAGAGTTCAGGACCGCTCCAAAGACTCAGGCTAGCTGCCTGATAGGATGCTTCTTCTCGTCCCAACGGGACAAGACAGGCACAGCTATGTATTGTCCTTTCTGTATTTTAAATACCTGAAATGTCTTTTTGTACTCAAGTGCTTCTAGGGATGGCCTTAAATCAGTTTCAGATGGTGCCCCTCTTATTTGTATCTGTTTCTTCTCTATCAGTCCAAGTAAATTTTCCCCCAAATGACCTTGATCAATTGTTCTTGGTGTATTTAATGAATCCTATTTAATTCAAACTGTTCTAACAGCAGGGTCTAAACTCTCATATGTGTCATCATAAATACAGGCTTATTCCTTGGAGAACTACTGCAAAGGTGAAAAAGACACTAGATACTAAAGAACTGAGAAACAGCTATTAAAAGCGAAGACAAAAAAAGTTGATAGATTCACATTCTAGTTTGCTCTCAAAACTCAGTGTATCTGTTCAGCCAGACAAAACTGTATTTATCTACATATAATCAATATCCTCTGGATACTGCATTTCACTTCTTGGTGAAGAACTGAATTTGTGCATTTGCTAGGAATATCAAGTGTCCAAGATTGATTAATAGTATACGAAGCGAAATCTGACCTGAAAATATGCTCATGTTAGAATTAAACAGTAGATGCTTCTAAGACTCAACTAGAAAGGTGTTTGCTTCCTAAGCAAATTTAGCTCCAGAGTTGACTCTGCTATTTATCCAAGTGGCAAATCTATACTACTGAATTTTGCCTGGCCCCCTTGGCCAGTCCATTGAGTCACCTACTCTCTCTCCTAGACCTTCTGGAGAAGTTACTGGGAAGTATCTTGCCCTTCTCTTTTCCTTCTCAGAAGAATCTAGGTGCTCCACATGGGAGTGACTCTTGTACGGGTACTCTCGTACAATTCATGGGAACGAGTTGTACAGGGACTGAGCATGTTGGTGGATGTCCCAGGACACCACAGCCCTGATTTGAAGCATGCCCATTGGTCTGCTTCTAAGTCGGGCTGGAGAAACTCTGAAACATCATTGCCGTCTTCTGCAGGTAGGAATACCGCAAAAACACTTAGATACGACTTAGAAGCTACCCATGAGAGACCTGCATAACCACGGAGAGACCAGGGCCAGGGCCTGGCACGAGGCACCCGAAGGAGGCATCGATATGTGGAGCTCACATGCTCCTATTCACAAGAGAATCTGTGTTTTCAAGGTCTCTGCTCAGATACAGGAGCTTCTGGTAAAAGTCTGCTCTTGGCAGTCAGGCCATGGTGGACAAGCACTGTCCAGGAAGCCAACACCTGGCTCTCTTCCTCTTGCTGCCAGTTAATTGCTCTTTGAGTTCCCATTCACTGCAGCAGCGGGGAAACATCTCTCCAGTCACAGCTGAACAAACACTACTCCAGAGACCAGCAAACGACCCCAGAGCTGCTCTTCGGAGGGAAGGCAGCATGTAGAGGAAGTGAATGCTTTGGTTTTGGTTGCTAACAAGAGAGTGATCAGATTTTCTACGACAGACTTCAGCTTGGGCTCTAATTAGCAACTCAAACGTGTTTTCAGTTCTTTCAGCTGAATGAGAAAGACTCAAAAGCCCCCAGCTATTGCTCACAGTGGAGCAAAGTTTTTGCATGACATCAAAAGGCAGACAAGATAAGAGTCTACAACTCTAGTTCATCCTTTAAAGAAATGTGTAAGTCCATTTCCCTTTTATTCTGTCTGTTCTCTATCACTGAGGAATCATCTCCTTGAGAAGCGCTCTTGGTCTCTCCCAAGGGGCTGGAAAGCAAGCAGAACCACAGTCAGATCAACGCAGGTGTTCAAGGGGCCCCTCCAGCTTCTCGGGATGTGAGATTAGTCTTTGCAGTCCTGACTGTCCAGGAATCCTCCTGTTCTCCCTCCCTAAGGAGGCAACCTCAGCTCCCTGCAGGACTGTGCAGGAGGGAGAGGGAGAGCAGATCAAGGTGATACTCAAACACTGCAGCGCTAGTTCAGCACCTGCCCACCTGATACCACAGCCTGATGATACCATAACATGACTGATGTTTTTCTTTTATCTTTTCACATTTATATGGAGGCAGACAAACATGAACTCAAGCGCTTATACGTCTGCATTTACACAATTGCATGCACATGCACACACACACACAACCCCACATTCAGTGTTCAGTAAGATTGCAAAGGCAGTCGTTAAAAATCCTGCAGCTGAGATTGCCTGTATAATCACTATTAAGGTCTCTTGTGAATACTTCTTATAAGGCTGAGTTTAATGATATGATTATTCTTTTCTTTTTTACACAAAACACCTTTTTAACTCAGCAAAGAGGCTGGACTTGCTTGGCAATTGGTCTGGGCTGTGTCGTATAGGAATCTGCAAACTCTTGTGACTGTGATGTTGGACACAGATCTGAAAAAAAAAAAAAAAAAAAAAAAAAAAAAAACAGCCTGTCCCTGGTCCTCCTGCAGGATCACATCTGATTCCTGGCAAATAATTTAAAGATGGATATTATCAGGTGGCCACCAATTGTACATCCTTCTTTTCCTGGATGACCAGATTCATACGCTGATTTGCAGAACAGCCAGGTACTTACATCTGCATTGATGTCTAGAGAACTGGCACAACAAAGAAATAAAATGTTTTCAAATCTCTGCTCTTGAAAAACTAAACTTTCATGTCTCTTGTCTTAAAAAATAAGGGGTGCTTGTGACCTCCCATTCTCTCCTGGGACCATGTTGTTGCCCTCCTGTAGAACAGGGTGCGAGCTAGGATAAAACTTTATACAGTGCAAAGTGTTCAGCCTTGTAGAAAACCCCACAGAGACAATTTGGAGCAGGGTAGGAGCATGATATGGGGGGAAAGGGTGTAAGGCAGCCAAACAGGGTGAAGCAAAGGATTACAGAGCTGCTTCTTCAGCAACATCTAAGCAATGTGCTGAATGCAGTTGGAGTTTGTGGGACAAATGGTCTGTAGCTGTGACATTTAAGACTAGGGAACAATACAGATAAGGGAGCTGGGATTATTCACAGTATTCACCCTAAAACACATATTTCATACCTGCTTTCCTTACTCCATTAAGACTGGTTTGATAGGTGCATTCTTTTTTTGGCTAAAGCAGCTACATACAGGTCCAGTGGAGCTGGTGCCCAGGTTTGCTGAGGATTTTGTATCATTCCTTTCTGCACTGCTGAGTCACTTTGCAGGATGAACCAATCACAATGCTCCCTAAATCAAAAGCTATTCCTGATATTTTGACTTATCTTTCTACCCTGCTTTTTTTTTTCTGCAGCAATTGGCTCTGTTCAGCCCCAGTTTTGAAAGGCAGATCTCTGCTGACCCCACTAAATAACACCCGCTGCTGCGCACAACCCAGTGGGGCCCTTCAAGAGCTTTTTTCTCTCCTAGACCTCGCTGATCTTGGCACCCATTTTAGGATGCCAGTTTCTGCCTGAGGAGGCTCTAACTCACCCAGATGGATGTTATTTGTTGAGTACTGAGTTTGCCCGTCACCTGTGAGAGCCTGCAAGCTGCTTGCTGTCCATGGGGCACAGGAGAATCACTGTTTTATCTAATGAGAGTAGCAGCATTCTCAAAAACAGAATAAAATAATCACTTTAAATATAGCTGAGGGAATTGCCAGTACAACCTAAGGGAGGAGCACCAAACTGGAAAGGATGGATGGCAGAGCACTAGAAGAGAGCAAACAAGCTTTCATGACCTTAAGACTTCAGAATAAACCTTCTAGAAAGGATGTTCAACCATCATCAAGGTGTTCTTCATCTGCCAGAGCAGCCTAAGCATGTAGGGGACCACTCTATGCTGCTGGCTGGGGGCTCACCAAGTGACATGCACCTGAGGAACACGTGCAGAATGATGTGCTGAACAGAGTGGCAATTAAATCAGAGAGTGACCTTTTCCTTGAGGAATGTCCTGTGATGCCACCGCTCAAGACCCGCTACAGAACTGAGAATGTGGTTTTGCTGCATGCATAGATGCCTGCACAGGAGAGGAATGCCCCAATACCACAGAGACCCATCCACTCTGCAAAAAACCTCCTGCAGAGCTTCAGTGACAGGGAACGATGAAAAAGAGAGTCTGTTGCCTCTGAGCAAGTGTAATTCTGTGTTTACAGCACGGTACAACCCCTTCCAATACCCTAGCTGGCCAGGTGATGCCCTCTCGCAGCACAGCACAGCACAGCACACCCACTGCATTCTGATGGCTTCTTCAGCAAACACAGATGCTTCAACAAGAGCTGCTTGGGAAGAAATGCTTCTGAAAAGCACAGGGAAGGTTACAGCTGAGCCTGGGTCTCTGGCAGATATATCCAAGGATCTCCCATGCTGGGAAGACAACTGTGCTGCTGCTCAGATCCTCACCTCTACCCAGTCCTCACCAGGAGCTTTCCCAGCCAATTGTTACTTCTTCCATTGGTATGTTAGAAATGGATGCTATGGGAGGTTTCCAGCCCTGCTACCTCTGGTCATAGAATCATTATGGTTGGAAAAGGCATTCAAAATCATCGAGTCCAATGATTTATATATGATTTGTAGCTCTCAAGGCATTTTATCAAAGGAACTGTGCACAGAACAGCACAGGCAATGGGGATCAGCTTGGAGTCAGATGGCAGCTATTCCTGTGATGAGATGTCTGGGCAGGACTTGTGGTTGAGAGTCAGAGGTTGCTTTGGGCAGCAAGAGACACACGCGTGCCCTCCAGCTCGCTGTGACCCATCCTCATTGCAGAGGCTCCCTTTGCACTGCTCACTGCTTCTGTAGCCCTGCCCTTGCTGCCACAGCTCTGCCTGTAGGAGGGAGCCTGTCCTGAGTTCTGTGATTCTGAATACGCTCAAGGCCCAGCTCCAAGGCAACTGATCATTAGGGCAGGTCATCTTGCAGGATCAAAGAATATTTCCCATTCCCAGAAGTGCAGAGGAAGGCCGGAAAACATGAATTTGGGGTAGGAAGTATGAAAGTAGAGAGAAAACAATAAATAAAATTGCTATTCCTTTGTAACATATCAAGATGCATCTGCTTCTCAGGAGGAATATGGTGTCATTTGACTTTAAGCTCCTTTTGTAATAGAGACAAATTGGGAAAGAGCTCTCCGAACCTGAAAATCCTGGGAAATTTCAAGGAAGTAGAATATTTTGTGTCAGACTCGCAGATGATAAGCTTCATACCTTATCTGCGATGTGACGGGCCCTTCCAGCAGTGTTGCAGCCCATGAAGTAACTTAGGTAGTTAGAAACCAACTCTTGACCATGTGGCTATGTGAAGCTTCTTATCAAAACCCAGAACTACATAGAAGGATTTGTTAATACTTATTAATTTTGGTCATTTTTTAAAGTGCTTTTAAGTCAACACTCCATCTGGATTCAAGTGAAAACTACCAATGAACATGTGATGAGACAAGGCCCCTGGAATATAAAACCAGCTGTTCCAAACAGAGCAGCGTATGACAGAGCATTTTGCAGCCAGGACCTATCAGACACATGGTGCAAATAGAAAGGACAGAGTTCAGGAAAGTCTTATTTATGCTAGAAGCTGGGATAATTTGAAAGTCACTTGTCCTAATAGAGCAGGAGGAGAGAAATTTCATCTAAAATCTTCTCATCTCTTGCTTTCTCCCTGAGGTTATTCCATCATTTGAGCATATTAATTGTGATGGTTAGAAATGCCAATAATCTTGATCTGTCCTTACAAATCAAACAATGAACTTTTTAATTGCCCATAAAATTTCTGACATCTACCTGTAATGTTTTTCACAATAGGTCCTTGGCATAGAGTACCTGTTTTTCATCATAAACTTAGCCCCAGATTGTCCATGTCCTTTTAATTTATAGGCAGCAACTCACTAATTCTCTTATCTCGCTATTTGGTCTGTCCCTTTCCCATTGCAGCAGAAACATGTTTTTTTTTGGCAAAGTCACAGCTAAGAACAGGTGGCTGAAGTAAAACAAGAATCCTAGGGAAGGGGAATTGACTTCCCAGATTCACGGGAAGGGTGGTGAATACATGCACACAATTTGTATGAAGATACAGCACTCAAGGATAGCTGGCGGCTTACTCCATGCAGGCTAGAGGTGTAAGTCAACGAGGGTCTCTTGGAGTCACCTGAGTACTGGCATGTGTTGCCCACAGAGAACCTGTCTCTGCTGGGATCACGCACTGATTCTCCTCCCATTGTGCTGGTGTAAATTAGGAGCAATTCCACAGAAATCTCTGACACTATACACTGGCATGTGAAAGGAGAATTGGGCCTACAGGTCTGATTTCTATGTGCTCTAATATCTCCTCAGTTCTTGCTCCATCCTTCATCATCTTACTGCGAATTCTGCCTATTTTTGGAGCACATAAATGATCTGTTCAGAGCAAACTCAAGTCCTTTCTTCACATTTCTCAGCTGCCAGATGCTGCTGACACAGCCAGAGGTTCAAGCTGTAGTAATGTGGCCTTTAAACTCTAAACTAGGCTTTGCACAACAATTAATTACCTTCTAACACAAAATCAATTGGCACCTTTATTTTGCTCTGAACAGCAGTGATGGATAACATAAAGTTTCATCTTCTCTGTGTTAAATAAACTTTTTCCTGGTATGTCACCTGCCTAGGAACAATTCTGCCCATGTTCCTAATCAGTCAAGAACTCCCCACTCTGCTTAGGAAAAAAAAAAATAGTTTTGAGCATCTGAATGAGAAATCCTGTTGGATGATCTCAGATCATGAAGGCTTAAAATTGCCACACATCTGTGATTGTCTGTGCTTCTAAGATAAGTAGATTGATCACACATTCTTCCCATAAAGAACAGAAACACTGCTCAGTCCGGGTAGTACAGAGTTTTATATGCGCTGCCTGTCATTTATAGATTCATGTAATAAGTTTTTATGTCCATAAGCATACATAAATATTGTATTATGAATGTGTCACTGTACTTTCACACCTAAAGGCCAGGCTGAGCCTTGCAGTTAAATCCAGAATTCAGACTCTTTGTTACACATGAAGAAGGCTGTAATGAAAGTGTTTTCCAGGAACACATCATTGTAATGATTAATGAGCTGTTGTATTAATTTCAAGGCAAGTTGTTAATGAAATGTAGCACTATTTTGGATAGTGCTGTTCTCCTGAATTTGTATAATAACCCAGATTTTCCAGATTTCCTTGAGTCAAATCTATATGAAATGAGGAAACATTTTAGCAACATTTCTAGTCTCAGTGTTCAAGATTAATGGGTTGCTGACCTTTTTTTATTATTTTTTTTTTTTTTTTTGCCACCAAAGTTTCTTTCTGGTCAGAGGCCAGTTAAGCTTATGAAACCTTTGTCCCTCAAAAGGGATGTTGCTGCCCAGCAGTCCATGGGTCACCATGCTTGCTCCTTGTGCACATTTGGGGTTAGAAATTCTCTGTTGACGTCGCACCCAGCAGGGATGAAGGCTACAGCTTCTGATGCTCGCTGGCACTGGGAAGGCAAAGAGGGTGGCTGCTGGCCAGGCAAGTGCAGCAAGACTGGCCAAGTGTTCCAGCTCAATGTCAGGACCCCAGAGCCATTTAGAGCTCAATGGCCCATGGAGCAATGGCATCTAGATACCTTGGTTTCTGTAGCCAGCACCACATGGGAGAAATCTGCCCTGGGTCACATCCTGGGAAGTCCAGCAACTCCACACTTTCCTATCAAGCCACCTTGCCATGATCCAACCCATCTGCAGAGATGGCAACAATGGCCATTCCTTCTTACCCCTTTTACTGGGGCATAGAAAGAGGGAGCATCTGTCCTCTCTGGTGCTGTCTGGGGTCTGTGGTGCAAAGCGCCTGCATGTGTCCTGTCTCCAAGGATCTGTCAACCCTGTGGGCTCCAGCTTAGCACAACCACTTGCTTCCCTCACCAAGTTCCCCGAAAGCCTTGCATGAGAAGAGTTAAATACCATAAATTAAGCAGGACCAACCATGCTGGC
Organism: Tinamus guttatus; assembly: GCF_000705375.1. The sequence goes on along the minus strand of NW_010581892.1, from coordinate 367,533 downwards.
AGTTGGTTGACCAGAAACAAACAAACGAAAAAAGCATTGCAGCAGAAGGCAAAGTGATGTATCTGGCAGGAACAAATGCAATTGCAATAAGGGATGGGAAAGAGAAAATGGGAATGGGTTCGGCATTAGATCAACTCCAGCAGGATTTTAGCTCTAGGATCGCGAGTGTGTAACAGAGATACATCCAGGCCTAGAACAGGTCAGGGAGCAGCCCTGCTCTGTCCGTGCAGCATGGAGGGAAGGTTCATCAGCTCCCATCACGCAGGGCACTGGGAGCCAGCGGGTTCGGCACTGGCAGGGCCTCCTTGAGGACCTGCACATGAGGAGGGTGTAACGGGTCAAACCACTCTGCAGACGGGACTTTCCAGGAATTTAGCTTTTGAAAACCAATAAACTTCTGTTCAATTTTTCAAGAATTTAAACTGAACCAAATTAGACTGCATTTCCAATGTGTTGGCCAAAGTTAGCCTCTAACACTTACATTATGCCTAATATCCTGCAGGACTCTCATAAAGGAAGAGTAGCAAGCAAAACAAGGTATATTTTCTCTAGCCTCATTTTCAAGACCAGCTGATTCTTCTTGATAAGACTTTCAAAATAAACACATAAACAGCTCATCTTGAGGAAGACAGTTGGCAAGGGAAACATCAGCCCAGTCTATCAAAGTGTGACAAAAGCACATGCCGCTGAAAATGGGAGCATCACACAACATTAGTAGTACCAGATCCATCTGTAACATCACTACAGATTGGTTAGTTATTTTGGCAGGAGACTTTTTTTGCCTCAAAAAATATGTATGTAAACAGTCAATGTGAGCAGTTTGCAAAGCTGTCAAATTGCTGCAGTCAGAAAATGAAGCTTCAAAAATGCCCCCAAGATCTAAAATTCAATTGTTTTTCTGTGCAAGGGTTTCTGTTTTTACAGCTCCATCCTTTCATTTTTAAGTTGTTTAAATTTTTTTTTTGAAAAACAGCAACATAAACACAAAAATGAGACATTGCATGGAGTCTTCTAGTGAAATATTCTGTTCAATCCAAATTTTGACTTTATTGGCCCAAGAAACACAAATCCTAATTGTTTGTGCAGCTCCAATCAGGGCTGCTTTGCACAATATGAATGGATACTTGCCCTGAAGAGTTTTTTTAATGGACTTCAGCTCCGTGTGCATGTTTGCATCAAAGGTAATCTAAGGTTAGCAGTGCTACTTATTAAATTGTAAAAAAATAAAAAAATAAAACAACTTTCCAAAGGAGACCTAGCAGTCCGCAGGTGCTCACACTATATTCCAGTAATGCCGATGACAGCAGCTAATCTGTAAACGTCTAATGAGCCGGTTCTCCATCCACTATCAACCCAGTGAAGAATAGGCCACTGTCATCGCTCAATATTGCAGTGCTAGTTCCAAGCCCATTTGCTCTCTTCATTTGCTAGTGGCTCTCTTTAGCCCTGCAAAATATTACAATGTCCTACGATTCATTTTTATTTCCTTAAATCACAGCATTCTGGTTGACAAAATGATAATTAGTATCAGAGTTGTGTTCATTTTATGTCTTGCCAGTAGAAATATTTAAGCTAATTTCCATCAGATTTGTGAAAAAATAATAAAATCTGGCCCTTTTCAAGCATAATTACACTTTTGGAATAATCTTGCCTTTATCTGATGGTCAGTACAAATATTAAGAATTTAGCTATGTTTGTTTTATTCAAAAAAAAATCTTTTTTGGCTTTTGACAGTTAAGTGCTCCAGGAACAATCTTCTTCTGTTTACGTTAGCAGAGCCCCATGAAATCCAGTGTGCAGAGACTTGAGGGATTACAAGTAACACTGATGAAGACAAAGGAATTTTGCAGAAAACTTGATGCAGATCTTGGTCTCCTTGTCCCCAACAGTGTATGTTGCTAAAGCTGGAGCTCAAACAGAACTGCATGAAGAATTTCAGAGCTTAAAGCTCAGAGAGCCTAGATTTCTAAACCTTGAAACCTTCTACAAAACAAAACAGCTGCTGCCATGGGGGACTGTGCACAGCTCTCAACAGCAACAGCTCTGCTCAGTGCTCTGCCCTTTCACAGAGCTGATGGAGCAGCTCCAAGGGAAGAGGAGCAGCCATGAGAAGGTTAAACATGTGTCCATGCATTGAAATTAAGTGCTTTATTCTCCCACCATTCCTATTTTCTTTGACTAGGAGCCATGGCTCTGGTAAATATTGGTTAAATATAAATAAATATTGGTAACTCCTGCCTGCAGGAAGCTTTCAAATTCACAGGCCAGCTAAGACTCTTCAGCTTTGCCCCAGAATCAGAAATAAAGATTTCCCATATTTGATGGAGAAAGCTCACCTCTAACAACCTCAGATAAAATACTTAGTCTCAAAGTGCTTCCCCGTGTTTTGTTGGTGGTGGATATTTCATTTCTCGAGCTATATTACATTTCAAGAATATTTTATAGATTTCTTAGAGCAGTTCTTGTGTGTGGGATCATTTGGATTTATCTGAACGCATGACCACATACAAGAGGCAGTTTGATCACAAACCAAGTGTACATGACAAGCTGGTCATATGTTACTCTACTGGTGCAAAAAAAAGTCTCTCCGTTAGCTCCTTTTCTCAGAGCAGAAAGACATTCAATTCAACACTACTGTTCTTCTAGCACAGCACATAAAAGCCTTGAATTGCTGCAGAATGGATAGGATACGCTTGTTACAGCTGGAGAAAATGGAAGTCAGGCTGAGGCACTCAATCCAGGCTACACATGAGGGTTTATAGGGTAATAACACATGGAATCACCGTGTCAGTAAGTCAAAAAGCCTGAGTGAGTGAGATGCTGTGCAATGGTTGTATCCTGCAGGAATGAAGAACATTGCAGGTGGTAGAGTTGGGCAGATGAAAGAGAAGAATCAGCAGTGAATAATCTTCAAACAGACCCTCCTCAATTGGCTGCCTGCTCTTTGTATTCAGGTCAGGGACCTATATAATTGTTTCCTCCACAGAAAAGAAGGATACCCTGACCCAAAAAGGGTAAAATTCAAGACAAAAACACTGTGGTCTAACATGGTGCTGGGGTGGGACATGCCTGGACGAAGGTGCCAGTGCCCCTATGAGTGTTTGGATAAAACCAGACTGTAGTCAGTAAAGGGCTGCTCCCTCTTACGAGGTTATGCACCCATGGAGGAACAGGGGCAAAGCACAGTGACTTTGTCAAATAATGATGGTATCAAGTGTGCTCAGGGCCATAACCAGTGTGATGCCCTCCTGCTCAACAGACCTTGTCCATGCTTGCTGCTTATTACCATCCTGATCACATGGATCCAATTACTTGCTCATTAGCAGTCTAACAGCAGCCTGAACGAGGGACAGTGCTGACAAAGTCACCAGGATGCAAGTGATCCAGCTCAGACTGCAAAGGGACACCATGAGCCCACTGAACAGACTACCCCTGCAGGTACCAGGTGCCAAATATCTGGTGCAAAGGCAGGTTGTGACCAGCTGGGGACTGGCTTGTACTGGGAGCCTCGGTGTGCTCTTGTCTGTCCTCCACTTGCCTGGGTCTGATACTGTTAACTGTGGCTCAGCTAATTATCTCACCTCCTGCTTTATGGGAAGCATAACTTAGCACTAATATATTTAGTAGTTGCCGTCATGCCCTCAGACACCATGTGCTTCCCTACTTTTTCAGGTAATATCAGACGAACAGCAGCCCTGAGCTGCTCCAAGCTAACAGTCACATACCGTGCACTGAGCCAAGAGCGATGCCTCAGAGTTAGAGTGTACGAGAATGAACAAAGAAATGGTTCACCAATGAATTCACAGTACATTCAAAGAAAGACCCACGTCTAGGCAGATCTGCTTCACCACCCTATGGATAGGCCAGCCTGGGGGGTCCCTTCTGGACTCTTTGCATCTCTTCTCACCCTTTCTCTTGAGCAGCCACCAGCGCTCTCCAGCTTTTCTCAGGATCCTGCATTACCACCGCTCCTCTGTGTAGCATGTCCAGTGTGTCCTGCAGCATTTTCTCCTCAACAAGGGATACCACAGCCCTCGGGATCATTTTAGGAAACCCTTAGGTCCATAAATGATCTTCCTCCATTCATGCTAGAGGAACAGTCTCCAAAGCCAGCTTGGAAAACCAGCTGTTGAGCTATATGTTTTTTACCACAGAAAAGTGACTTTTTCTTGGGATCTTTATACTTTTTGTCTTTAAAACATAGTCCAAGAGTTGAAACAGAAATATTTTAGTTCAGAAACAGATCTGAAGTTCTGCAAAGGAGATTTCCCAAGCGAGGGGGCTCCTGTCCTGCATCTCCTTTGGACACTAGCTTTGGAACATGATTTGGAGCCACTTCAGGTACCAGCTGGGTCAGTATAATGAAGAGAGAAGTTTCAGTACGTCTTAGAAGTTGCAGTTTGATCAACAAGCCTTGTCAGCAGAGGACCAAGAGTACCAAGTAGTTGTATTTCAATTCATATGAGACACAGCTGCAGTATTTTGTTATAAAAAACAGTTTTCTGCTCAGATGTTTAAATTTTGAGAGGAAAGTTCTCAGTCTTCAGTTTCTTACCACAAACTTGGTGTTTTCCATAGTTCTCTCCCTCACCTTAGACTTCCAGCCTTCTCTCTCTGCTGGTCTGCATGGGCTGTGTGTCTGCGTGTTGGACATCACTTGCTGTCAGGTCCAGCCTCCCGAGCTGGTGAGTGGTCAGCAGGGTCTGCCAGGCTGTGTTTGCCTGGGTGCTGCTTTGAAGACTGCCCCGGGCTTGTGCGCAGGAGGTTTGTTAAGTGCAAATATGCAGTTCCTCAAATACCCACTTTCAGCTGAACTATCTCCTTCCTGCTCTTTCATGACCAGCAGCAAGAAATGAAACAGGGTAATTATACTCCCAGCATTTCATTTCAGTCCACCTTGCACCAGGGGACTATCTCAGCTCCCAAAGATCAAACAATTCTTTTCCTATCTCCTGTCAGTCTCCACAGGGGCACAAGGACATCGCCACAAGTGTCCTTCATGGTGTAGGTTTCCAAGCCCAGTAGTTCACATCTGGGAAGAGGTAACGAACACCCCCGTTTTTTGGAGGCCACTGCCTCTGCCAAGTTCTGCCCCAGGATGACACCTCGTTGTTCCCTGAGTTCTACGCTCCCTTTGACTCTGACATCTCCACCGTGTTGTCTGCTCTAAACCATTCCAGACTTTCCTCTGTGGAAGAGAAAGAGCTCCCTGACATGTTCTAGAGAGCTGCAGGAAGCCAATTATCCTTGAAGGCAAACTGTCCACAGATAATTGGAAATATAGACTTTTAACCGATGGAGTGTTGACTAAACTCCAGCTATTGCTTTGCATATGTCACATTGAATCTCTGAAGCTCCTTATAATGTTTAGCAGGTGCATTATCATGTCACATCCAGACAGGTGCCAAGGTGCTGTGTCTAATTGGAAACTTGGTTTGTAGCATCCCTCAGTGCTGGAGGAATTCTACCCTCTTCCTTCCTCACCAAACAAGATAGAGCCGGCAGGGCCTGCGGCTTGTGCAGAGACAGCTGTGGCAGAGCATGGGGGAGCTGGACACTTCCGTGTTCACCTGCAGAGCAGGAGGCAACTATTGGAAAGCAATGCAAATTTACGAGGAAGCTGTGAAACCAGCCCATGGCATGAAACCCCTTGCCCAGAATCTGTGCTCTGCCTCATACTCTCACCTCTCTCCTTAACAGCACTGCCCAGCCCATTAATGCTCTAGAAATCTCTAGGGATAATAAGCTCCTGTGGGAAGGCAAACAGCAGCTTTGCTGCCTGCAAAAGAGGAACTCAAATCCCTGGGGAAGGGCATCTCTGAGGGAAACTCTGCCAGCTCCAGTCGCTGGAGCCTCAACTGTGGCAATGGGGAATTCAGGATCTGACTACTCCACACAGCAAAAAGAAAATCATATTTTGTCTGATATAGCTTCCACAGGATCTACCCGCCCCAGCCTAGATTACATAGGATGGCAGAGTCTCAGCCTCTTGTTTCTTTTGCAGGTTCAGGACTGTTTCTTACCCAGAGGAAGAACTGGCACACTTTTCAGGACTAAACTAACCCATTTAGCAAAACCAACCAGTTGCTAAATGTCCACCTAACAGGACCACTCACACTTTGCCATTTTACTTCACTATAATGCCTCTATAATGCCTTCACCGTTGGGCAGGAACCTTCACCAAAGAAAAGGACTTCTTTCCTGGAATAATCCTCCAATCTTGTGCCTGTATTCAAAAACCTGCAGATCTCCACAGGCTTGATAATGGCATTAGATTGTTTTACCCAACAGGCATAGAGCTCTGCAAACACATCTGCATCAGCTCCAGGCAGCATTTGCTCTCAAACTTGCAGTGATAGAAGTACGGCTTTGCTGCAGTTCAGCCCACTGAGGCAAACTCCAGCCATGTACCCCTGGTTTAGGGATATCTAGAGCTTGGCTTTGTCCCTTAAATGCCATGTTATGCTTGGGCACCTTACTTCAATCAGATAATTATTTACTATTAAAGGAGAGACTATTTTCTAGGATATGTCCTTGCGCTCTAACTCCTTCTTGGAGGAAATAAGAAATCCTGTATTTTGCAGCAAGCAAGAAACAACCGTTATACACTTTAGACTCTCTAACCCAGTCTTAATTTCCCTCCAGGCCAGCAAGCTTTGGGGACAGTTTTAATTTCCCTCCAGGCCAGCAAGCTTTGGGGACAGTTAACAATTACTAATTGCTGAGATACTGTTATCACAGTATTGTTATCTGTGACCTCTGCTGAACTGGGGTGACTTACGATATCAATGCATCAACCAGAAACATCATTATCTTAGGCATGGCATAAGCAACCCATCCAGATGGAATCAGTGCCCAACCCCTAGATGATGCCCTGTTTTCACCTGATAAGACACAGTGCTCTGTGATAAGCAGAATGTGAGGTTGCAGGGTCGCCAGTGGCTCCTCTCAGACCCATGGAGGGACCTGACCACAGTGGTTACTGAGCTGGAGGATCAGTGAGGGCAGATTTACCCTTGAATTAGTTCATGCTCATGTCACAGGTGAAGAAAAGATGTGCCCAGGACATCTGTTGGCACAATAAAAATCCTGTTGATTTGGGCTTTGGGCCTGCTTGTTCTGTCAGGTCTGCAATGTTTTTCATGAGAGGCCTCATGAGGGAATCCATGAGGGAATGCTCCCAGGCCCACGCACCAGTGAACCACTGCTTTAACAACCCATTAATGTAATGCAGGGGCACAGGTGCGCCATGGTCACCAGAGGAAGATCTACGGGCACTGCAGCATCCACACACATGTGTCGCTGCAGTATGGCCTCTGCAAACCTTCCCCTAGACCTGCGGCCATCCAGATATTTTGTTGTGGGTGCGTTTGGTGGCTCTGTGTCTCTGAGATATAGACAGGTGTGTGACAGGCTGTGGTAGATGGAAGAATGTTTTGCCATGTGTTTCAGGATTAAACCAGTGGGCAATATTTACTCCTGTGGCCAAGACAGTGTCTTCTGGGGGAAGGCACTTTTCCTTTTTGACGTGAGGAGCTACTCATCTGCATGCACACTCGTACCGAGCAGCGTGGGTGGCTGCTTTTTTTCCACAGAACCGTCAGGAAGGGCTGCAGTGAGGTCGTGGTATTGACAGTCAGAGCTTTGCTGTTCTCCTGGCAGCATAGCCCATTTGTGTTGTTAATTAATGGCTTTGCTGGGGGAAGATAAATGCTGCTGCTTTATTGTAAAACAGAAGTAAATTTTTAATAAGGTCCAATTAGTGGCAGTTTCCAGTGGCAGGCAGCTCTGCACCTTCCCAGCAGCATCCCAGGGAGGAGGTAGGAGCAACTGAATCAGCCCCTTCATTAAGGCCCTCAGAGTAGTGGAACCCTGCAGAGGTTCTGGTGAGATAACAGTCCATGCAGAATCCTGTTGTTGTGCACGAGTGTAACATCATGCTCATGTGTGCTCAGTGCTCATGTGTGTAACATCTTCACCACAGCCCCACAGGGAAGCAGGGAGACTGAGCATTTGAACAGGGATGTGTCGCTGAGGATCTGGACAAGCAGCATCTGCCCACCCTTCCACAGCCTTGGTGATGAGACTACACCCCAAGAAAAGACCTCAGTGTAGACAGCTTGCCAGCACCTGGACTTCGCTGCAAGCTGGCAGCACATGCCACACATAGGAAGTCCCATCTCCATGTGAGGAAGAGCTTCTTTCCTGTGAGGGTGACAGAGCCCTGGCACAGGCTGCCCAGAGAAGCTGTGGAGTCTCCTTCTCTGGAGATCTTCAAACCCGCCTGGATGCCGCCCTGTGCCCCTGCTCTGGGTGTCCCTGCTAGGGCAGGGGGTTGGACTGGGTGATCTTCAGAGGTCCCTTCCAACCTCAGCCATTCTGTGATTCTGCATAAACCACGGCATTTTGGTTAGGTAGAAACCCTTTATAGACGATGTCTGAGCGGCAGCATTCTTCTGCATCTGCAGACAGCCTGGCACAGCAGCACTGATAAAGGTGCGTTAAAGTTTGCTGTCCTTGGGAGCAAGTGGTGGTCATTTTACTCAGGACAAAGTCATATCTCAAGCCAACTGCTGAGTCAGCACCGAAGAGAAGAAGGACAATGAGGATATCGGCATCATTTTCAAGAGCCCACTCAGAAAGTCTGAAGTAGGCGGAGATTTTCTGAAGCGTCTGTGGTGCTCTGCCAATGCTGGAAGGTTGCTTTTGCAGGGAAAGAAGGTGAAACTGCTGATCCAATGACCCCTACAATTTATGCTTCCTTCAGCTGCATTAGCATGCAACAGTAAAACCAGGCCAGGGCCAGAGCAGAGTCCAGGCACCTCACCACCCCAGTACAGAAAGCCAAGGGCAGAGCTGCAAGCATCTAACAGAGGTCAATGCCAGCTACTTCAGAGGATGAGCACAGAAAAGTCCTTCAACAAGACTCACACTTAAAGCTTTTATTAGAGATCTTCAGGTTAAACCCTGGCTGAATCGATCAACATGAACTGAATCACAGAATCATTCAGGAAGGGATGCTGGGATTTCTCTAGTGAAACCTCCAGCTCAAAATAGGGTCAGCTCTTAGATCAGACCCGGCTGCTCAAGCCTTTGTCCACCTAGGCCTTGAAAACCTCCAAAGAAGGAGACTCCAATATCTCTTTGAGCCTTTTTTCAACACTTCCGTGTCTTCACGGAGAAGATTTTTTTTCTTTTTATGCAATCAGAACTTCCGAAATTTCCCTTGTTTTGGAGTGCAATTGCTGTCTCTTATTTACCCCACCAAACACCTTAGCAAATAGCCTCTGTCTGTCTTCTCAGTAGGTTCCCGTTTCCATTCTCCAGGCTGAACAAGCCCAGTTCCCTCAGCTCCTTCCTTCCTCTTTGTAAGCCGTGTGTGCATCAATCCCATGACCATATAGGTGCCTTTGGCTGGACTTGTGACATTTTAATCAATATTCTTCTTGTTCTCAGAAGACCAAAACTGTGCCCAGTATTACAGATGTGGTATAACAACAAGTAAGAGAGAGTGATCGCTTCCCTCAGTCTATTTATTGGAGCCCTGCTGCTCTGAGATTTCCCAAGAAATCCCTGACTTGATCATCCACCACTACTGGTAGTTATCTCCTCTTTCAACTCCTTCTGTAAGCATAAAGTCCTAAGAGACACTGTCAGTGGAGACAGACAGAAAAGCACTGAGTTCCTCTGCCTTATCTCTATCTGTTGTTACTTGTCACACACTTTTAATCATCAGCATACTCACATTTTTCTTATTAATTCTTCTCACTGTTAATACACTGGTAGAAGCTCTTCTTGTTGACTTTGATATCCTTTTCCACACTGAGGTTCAGTTTTCCTAACACCTGCATGCCAAGGCAGTGTTTCTGCATTCATTCAGAGGTGTGCCCTTAGCTGCCACTTCTACCTCCTGCACACATCCTTGTTGGCACTGAAGTTCAGACGTGAGTTCGCTGTTGAATCAAACTTCCTCCAGCCCTTTGTAACACTCTCCTCTCTTGCCACACCTGCCAAAGCTCCATGTGATCTGCAGCTTTCATGTCTTTAATGCTTTTTTTTTCTCTATGTAAGCAGCTCCTTCACGTTCCCAAGCTCTGAGAAGGCACTTTCTATAGCTCTGATTTCCCTCGCCAGCTGTTGTGCTGCCTGCTTAAACACAGCCAGGGGTATATGAGAAACCAGAAGTCACAACAAAGTCCTGTGTTTACTTGTGTTTACTGCCTGAACAGAGCAGGTTAGGCTCACCTATCTATACACAACTGCTCCAGGAAGACTCCTTCAGATTTGGAGTAGCAAAACCAGAGACAGTACTGAAAAAGCTCACAAGTTTTTTGAGGGATACAACTCAATTCCTATACATAGCACTTTTTTTTTTCTTTATAATATTGGAACTATCTGTATTATAACCACATAAAATTGCTTTTAATCCTAATATGTAAATATTGAAGTCATTTCACACTTGCTAAGTCATTGGCTTCAAAAATTTTGTGTGGCAGAGTTTGCTGAGTGGAAAGTTTTCCTGAAAATTTTGAATTTGGAACTTCTAAATTCTCTGAATACTCTGTTGTTTTGTTTCATAAAATAATAGAAACAATCTCCTTTATTTTTATCTTATTAATACAGAAACTGTAAATACGTTATCTTAACTGTAATGTAATTTCTTCAACAGCACTATATGTACAAGATTAATTAGTCATAATCCAGGAATTTTGAAGTGGCTGAGATATCCCCTTGTTAAATTAATTTCAGCCAAGACAAACACAGCTGCTGAATCTTCTAACAAGGGACCTCATTTTCTTTTGATTTCATCAGGTTAGGAGTTGCAGCAGACCTAGGTAGTGATGATGCCATTTGGGACAGCTGAGTTAGGGGCTGGTTGCATTGGGACCTATATATGTGTGTGTGTGTGTGTGTGTGTATGTATATGTGCATATGTATATGCATATATATGTATGTGTATATGTGTATGTATGTATATATATGTATATATGTGTGTATATATATGCAGGAATACACTACCTGCCATATATGCTTCTCCTCAGCTGGAAAAGAAAGGACACTCATCAAGTTAGAAGCAAAATCAGTTTAGAAAATAGAACTCTGTATTTAGGTGCCTGCACCTCAGGTGCCTCTTCCTGATTTTTTCTTCCTTTGTGAGTGTAAATTTGGGATCAGGGTTACCATGTAAAATGCCAAAGACATACCAAGACCCATGCTTTCCCCCCAGGAATAAACAGAACTTTAGTGGCCTCCTTGAGTCACAGTGAACTTTATTTATAAAACCAATTTAAGCACACAAAGCACAGAGGAAAGACTGAGTGTCCAGTCAGCAGCTCCCTCATTCCCTTCAGCAGAGTATCTGCAGTGTTAATGGATATTCTGAACCAGGACAGAGCCCCAAACACCACTCGTAGTCAAGAAATTAATTACTTGGCTGTTGGCTGTCTATATGTTGTTATAGGAATGTTTTTACACTTGAAGTTCCCTGAAGGCTTGTATAAGTATTCTGCTCATAAATACAATTATAGCTGAGCTCTTGCCAGAAACAGCCATATATTATGCAATATTGCAATCTCATCACCATACCAAAGTCCCTGCAAAATCCAATAGATCAAAAGCAGAGAGTTATCACCTGTGCACTCACCCTGGTGGGAAGTTCAGCATCTGAATACTGAAGATTCAAGCATTTCTTAAAGATTTACCCATAGGGTTTTGCAGGGGGAATCTCTTTTCCTGGGTACTTCTATAGAAATGTATGAAAAATGGCGCTGTGTTTTTTGCAGCCCTATTGGGTAGGCCCTCATCATGACAAGAAGTTGCTTCCTGACAGAAATATAGGCTGATTAGTTGGAGGGGTTACCATTCGTAAATAATAGATAAATAATAGTAAGGAGAGGGCTAGCTCATACTTTCTGGAGGTTTCATAATGATTGTCATTGTGTATTAAAGAGATCAGTTCTATAATAACCTTCTGCCCAACATAACAAAATATATCCCAGCTGTTCACCCTCATGTTCATCACCTTTTCCTGCTGGATGGGCATTTCAGGATGCTCTGAAGCCAAGAGATGCATGAAAAGGAAGATGGATTTCAAAGGCCAAGAAGTCCTTCATACAGCAGTGAATCACCTTTATCAGGAAGCATCTTCTAGTCCTGCTTGGCTTTGAAGACCAAAGCTCTGCCTGGAAACTAATAGCCATAGCTGTAGCTCAGAGGGATGTCCTCAAACGGCCCAGTGTATCCCACATCAGCTTTTTTTTTTTTCCTCAGGTGCAAACCAAGGCCTAGTAGCTCCTCCAGGAAGTTCTTTACCTGGGTGGAGTCTACCCAGAGTCCTGATGGCCTACAACATGACAAAGATCCAAGAGATATAAAAACTACCTTTCCTGACAAGTTATATGCCTTAGCTCTGCTCTGGTGATCTGGGCTGGAAAGATATGGGCTACTGTAAGTTTGTCCAGGACCCCAAGGGCTAGAGATGTCCGGAAATGATGGGCTATTTCAGGATCAACAGTGGCAGGTCCAAGTAACCATCTTGAACAAGTACTTATGGTTTAGCTATAAGTGTAAATGCCCCCAAACACCTCCAAGTTGTACTAGGGATTTATCTCAGTTCTCTGGAGATATTCAGTTTCCAGCAAAACTTTACCATTCAAGAAAAATCAAATCCTGATCCATGGTTTTTCTCTATGAGCAGCATGCAGGGCCTTACAAGTTAGTTCCTGCTGGACCAGATGTCCACGAAGAGACCGCATTGATTTAATGTACATGCTGATATCTCCCAGGCCTGGAACAGGAATATTGTCACTAATGGCATATAGTTCAAGCCCCCTCTCCAGGGTATCTGCTTATCCTCAAACCCACTTCTCCCTTGAGGTGCTTTGCCTCCAGAATAGTTTCTAGTTAAATAGATTAAAGCAGACAATAGGATTCTTTGCTACTTGCCACAGCTCATTAGATAACTATTAGAAAACATCTCATTAGAATTTAGAAAACACTGTACTGCTGGTGTTTCTAAAGATTTGTTTATACAGAAGAAAACAAGAAAGTGGAAGGCAATGATAAAAAAGGAAGCCACAGTATTTTCTTGTTCTAATTCACACTTCCTAAAACAGAAACTCTTCCAGTCCTGTCTTAAAGAACATTAAATTAAAAAACATCTCAGAAGGAAGAGTACAGGCAAAACTTCACATTCTGCATGTCTACTTGGGAGCCTCATTGGGAGCCTTCCTCTGCTGGAAACTACCTGCATCTCAGCCCTGTCATGGGACTATAAGCACTCCATCAGCATAGTCAAATAGCCTGGCTCTGGCACTATTAAGCCTGCAGCTGATTCAGGGAACCTAAGGGAACCTAAAAAATAAGGGAACCTGAGAAATGCCTGTGTCATTGGTATGATAGATCCACACAATCATCATAATTACCTGGATGCCACTCTGAATCCTACAGTGCTTGCTATGCTTACGAAGGACTGTGTGTTTGCAAGTTTTCCTCTGTTCTGGTTCTTATCACCGTTCCATGTCACACTGCTCAGAGGATGCAGTTCTTGCCTACTGCAAGAAAAACGGGACTAAACTTCAGTGCATTACTGGGCATGGTCCCAGAGATTAACAAAGCTCCTATTAGAGTTTTTTCCAGGATGTTTTGGGGAAGGATGAGGAGGTCAGACTCATCACACGCATTCAGGGGACATGATCCCAGATAGCGCCAGGGATCATGGTGCAAAATACATGCAAACAACATGACATGTGTCCTTCAGGTACAGTGAGACTTGAACTTGACTCTGTCCTTCTGACACATGGATTCAAATGGGACTGGACAACCTCCCTGCCCTTTGAGATAACATGAGGCCATCTTAACAGGACAGTGTTGCATACAGCATGGTACAGCTTACAAGATGTGTATAAGTTCTTTTAATGTTCTGCTGAGGGCCCAGAGGAGAGCAGCCTCCCAAGCTAAAGGGAAGCCCAGACCTGTGGCAGACATGTTCCTTTCTGGATAAATCTGTCTTCCTGCTCTGTAGTGACAGTCCCTTTAGACTGTCACCACTGCCACTTCTGGCCACATTCAAGGATATATACATATTTAAAGGGAGAAAAAAAGAAAAAAAAAGGCTTAGAGGAGAAGCAGGACATGTTGTCACTTTAAGACTGTGTAAGCAGGTCGGGATTTATTTCCTGGAAGAGGCAGACTTCTGCCAGTAACCCCCTGCTGACCACAGAGCAGGTTCCCCTCCTCAGCAGCCACCATCGGAGCAGGGAGGGTCATGGCACAACGGGGATGTTCTCATTTCCTCAGGGGACAGCGTAATGGCTGATGGCATCTGATGGTTCCCGCTCATTCCCAGACATCTTATGTTGTCCTCTCCCTTTGTGGTTCCTTCTTGCGGTTTGAAACTTCCTCAGAACCACTTAATTGATTTATAACCCAATAATCTATCCCCTTCATTAGCCTCGGTGTACAGTCATTTATCATTCCCTGCACAATAACTGATTTCCAACCCATTAGTACATGACCTGAAATAGTTGTGGCCCTGAAGAATTAAAAAATTCAAGTTGGCTGAAGGACAACACCTGCCAGTGTAAAATACAGGGCTTGTGTCACTAGTACTCAACACTACATGTGACCAAAGCCTAACGGCAGAATTTCTCCGTGATCTGTGCAACAAGTGTGTGGACCCAGCTGCAGAACGAAACCCATGCAGAGGGCTGTGCTTTCAAAGGTTTCTCTCCAGCGCAGATGCTTACAGTGCTTAAAACAAGCACATATTCCTAATACATCAACCACACCAGAGCTCTAATTGCCCTGAGCAGCCTCATCCGGCCATCCATCCACATACCCTCCACACACTGGCTTAGAAGATTAGTTTCACCAAACAACTGAAGGATAGGCCTTCCAGGTATGCAAAAAGGATTAGCTGTATCTGACAAATAAACTGCAGTGTCTTTATCCAAACCCCACTGAAGTGTTCAGGTGTCACTATGGTTGTAGGGGACGTTGTAGAGTCTTGCAGGGCTGTGACCTGTCCCTGTACATTAGCCACTGGCCATAGCATCCTGCGGGATTTGAAGATCAGCCTTGAGCCGTAAGGAGTTTTGGGGACAAGGCCCCTGCACAGCTTGAAGGCCAGGCCCTAGGGCACTTGGCTGAAGTCTCAAAAAATCCTCAGCTGTCAGAAAGTAGCAAGAATGGAAATGCTTTTCAAGAGAAAGAGCAAGCCAGAAGCCAAGCATAAAAGCAAGGAAGGCTGGGGCAAGTTCATCACCAACAAGGACACAGCCCCAAATTACACAAGCAAGAAAAGAAAATCCAGTGACAGGAACCAGGGCCAACAGTCCAGATTGCAAAACAAGTCCATAATAATGAGGCAGGTCCAAGGTCAAGTCAGCTGGGCACAGATCAGCAAGATACAAGGTCAGTAATAGCTTACCTACAACAAAGCTCAAGCCAAGGGCTTGGATCTAAGTTTAAATGCAACTCTTCAGCCAAGGAGTGGTGTCCCCAAATTGGGTGGGTCAGGCAATTAAATGCTGTTTGTGTCCCAGCCTGGAAAGAGCAGCCAGGCTCCTGGGCATGTTGTGTCCCCAGGATGCAGACTCAAGCACTCTTGCCCACTAGCAGCACAGATGCTGTCTGCTCAATCTGCTTATATGAATAGCTGGTCAATACATATGAGACCAACGCTGTATTCATTCATTATTCAGTCCTTCCTTGCCAGAGGAGACAGGGAAACTTTCATGATAAATGCTGTGGTTTCTATAAATACTTTACTACAGCTAAAAATGCAAGAGCCAACTCCTCCTTCCCTGATGGGGTGTAAATTGGAGTCTGCAGTGGTATACAAAGAGAGTAAGGAAAGAATCAGGCCCAAACAAGTTCTTCTGAGGTCTGATTGACTATGCCTTTAGATAAAGGTGTGCAACCATATTCCAAAACACTGTGGCTTACCTAACAATCCTGCAGCTGTGTCTCATGCTTTCCAGATTAAGATAAGATACTTTTGTGCAGTGCTGGGACAGAGGGGACACAGTGACTAATGCCAGAACTCCTGTGGTTGGGAAGTAGGCTCTCACCTCCCTTTGCCTGGCTTTGCCGACAGATGAAACAGCTGCATAATAGAAACCACTGACAACTATCAGCGTGATACAGGTGTTCAGCATCGTTCAGACAGCTGTTCTCTTCCTTCGGGTCTGTTGTCACTGCTGCTCCCTCCTCCAGACTCTCGTGGGAGGAGAAGGGAAGGACTGCACTGCCCAGCTGGTGCTCATGGTCATTATCATGACCATACCGCATGACCACATCTATGGCATGTTCTTGATGAAGATACTGCAAGGGTCTACACCCTGTCTAAAGGTACACAGGCTCCAAGTCATGAAAGTGCAGTACTACAACAGCTGCTGAGTCTTGCACTGGCATTGCCACTGTCTGGCTCTCACAGTGACAAGAGTTATTACTTTAATGGCCTAAGCATATTTTCAAGTCATTAATGGCAAACAAAGATAGCTGGAATGGCACAAAAGGAGTATCTAATTACAAACTGGATGTTTGTGTGTCTGAAACACTGCCCTGCCACCACTAGGGAGAGGAAGACATGATGCAAGGAGATGCTCTGGAGAAGATAATCAGGCAATGGTAGACACTGTATTCTTTTTTTGAGGATCCTCATGGATATTCATCCCTTGGATCCATGTCATCTCTCTGGCAAAGGCATTCTTGTTCCTTCTCCAAATGAGGTACCATCATACCACTCCCTCCTGTAAGATCTCTTTCAGGAAAAGAAGAACCAAGTGATAAAGGTGAAGTTGAATTCAGCTCCAGGAGAGTGAAATTCACTGCAGTCTCTTACAGGTCAGTGAGTTGAACATCTCTAGATGCACTGTGTGATAGTCACCCTAGATCTAGGGGCTCAGCTGAAGATGCTACCTATATTAGACATTCTACACCATTTTAACCTGGGAAAGAGACTTCCCTCTTCACACGCCTTTGGTTCCCACAGAAGATAACCAGTCTGGTGGCAGAAGGTGCTGGCAGGTACTGTGCTGAGTCCCATGTGTGCTTTTCTGGGTTTAGTCTAGAGGGTAACCCTCTCTTGCTCAGGAGCCCTCCAGTCATACCCTTCCCACCACCCAATGGCTAAACAATAGGAATGGAGAGGATGAAACCATATAGAGTGTTGGGGCTGGATTTGGGCTATGGCAAAGCTCTGCTTCGTGCTCTTGAGACAGCACAAACTCAGCATTAGAAAGCCCTCAAACCGCTTCATCCAGCAGGCCAGTCCCACACCGGGGCTGGTCCCTTCTCTCCCAGAGCAGCCAACACTTGTGTTCCTATTTGCTCCTCTCCCTGGCCATATTGCTTCCTCTTCCTGTGTCCAGTTGAGAGTGCTAGGATGCTGCAATTTTTGAAGCGTTTAGAAAAGGTAAGGCTAACAGTTCACGCAATATATTACATACTCCTTGTAGCTGTCTAGCATGCTGTGGAAATACCCCCCAGGACAGAAAAGAGAGTTCAAATCAGAGAACAAGCAGAGGAATTTGGGGCACACAGTGCAGGCACATCCTGGTCAGAGTGTCACCAGCTGACACTTGGACAAACTGTTAGAGGTGGATGTCCAGGAAGATGGGTAGTCCCCCAAAGTGCTGGTACCTCTCCACAGTGCTCATGTGCAGAGGCCTCTTTCTGCTGTGGAGAGAAAGAATGACCTTCCTGAGCTCAGGCCCCTGTGGAAATCTCCTGCCGAGGGCAAATGTGTGATCCAGGTCTGGGAAAGCGTTTGCACAGGTTCCTGGTCCCAGCCCCTTGAATCACCTGCTGAGACCTGGCATGGGACACACTCTTTCAGTGGGGTACCATGGTCAGGGGCAAGCACAAAATTCTGACTGTTGCTTCTGTCTCCTTCCTTACATGCAGACTGTTCATGAAGCCCTGGCAGAGCATTGGGACAGAGCAAAAGGAGAAGATCCATGAAATTCATGCTTGGAAAAACAGTATCTTATGCAGAAATGGAAATGTTTGTTGATACCAAGGTCAGGAGCCATGGAAGAGAGGGGCCTTTTCAGGTATACCACAGTGGAGTGAAAAGGGTGCAGGCTCCCTTCAGAAAACACAGCAGTCCCCTCTTTTATAGGGTCAGTATTTTCTGTGGACCTAGTGTGATCATAATGCCAAGAGGTGGGAGCTAACATATCACAATAGTTCTGAACTCAGTTCAGTTAATTAAGTTGCTTTTTATGAAAATAATTCTCAAGATATCCTTCAGTTAACTATGCAAAGCCAGAGGGGAAAAATGAATATTGTAACAGGAGCCACACTAAAAAGAGTGAGACTGACACTAGCAGACTCTTATAAAATTAAATTCTGATGGCATAGCTCTCTGGGAACCGAGTCCACTGGAGAACCAATGCTGAGACCTTTGAGGTTCCCTGGGAACTGTCAGCTCAGCTGCCTCCCATGCATGTCCAACCTCCTGATGTGGTTCTTGCCATTCAGAACCACTTTTTATGCCAAGAGCTATATGGCTTGTGACAAAGACATTGACTCCAAACTGATCCCATTAGAAGCAGGCTAATCTCTGCAGGTTATCAGAATGGGCCCTGATGGGTGAATTTAATCTGTAATGCAAAGCAGTCCTGTAGCTTTCCTGGGAGAACTGGCAGATAGACACTGCGGCCCTGGCAAGGTTGCTGTGCACGTCTTCCTGCAACCATCCTACAGTTCACTGTTGACAGGCTTTTGAACCACGCTTTGCTTATGTTAGGTGGCATCTTAGACTTAAGACCAACTTCCTGCAAATAGTTTTTAAACCTTGATCACAGGCTTCAGTCTTGATCACCTAGGCTTGGCACTCCCTCTCTCTTCTAGAGGCCTTGCTTGCCATGTTGTTGCTGTATGGGACATGCATTTGGATTAGAATTTGCAGCACATGATGTATTGCCCCACTCTACTCATACTGTGCCCCAAATGGTTGGGCCAAAACTCTGTGCCCGCCTACTGGGGCTGACACACAGCACATCTCAGCCCCAAAGCTGGTTCCAGGGATGGATAGGAAATGCACACAAACTGCTTGGTGGCTGGAATCAACCAGGCCAACCTTTCCACACCGTGATTTCTCCAACTCAGTAGCACTTCATCCCACCTCACAAGTTGTCAAATGACTCCTTGGTGTTAAAAAAAATAATTAAAAACAAAATCACCCCTCTCCCCCAAGCTGTTGTAGAGCTTCAGTTATTTATTGTCAGCAGGTAGCTGGAAATTAGCCCATGTGTAGCTACACTAGAGACAACACAAATTAACACTTTACCAGTTTTTATAAAAGGCTCCCACTGATTTCGCCAGAGCAATGTAATATTATACTGAGCCCAAAGTTTCCTTTGACCTGTGACTGGTAAAGTTTGCCCTTTCCGATCCTCCTCTGCTCTTACTCTATAAAGACCAGGCCAGGCACCTGTTTGCTGTCTTACCTCCAAGAGCAGGTAAGGCAAACATAACGGGACCTTCCTGATGAGCATTTAACTTCACTGATCGAATTCTTGTAAAATGGTCTCTCTCATCCACAGCAGCTTTGCTTCTATCACTGCTTTGCAATAAAGTACCTGAAGCTGTAATGCCATGTCAGAGAGAAAACCCCTGTACCTTCAGCTTCACTAGATCAGAGCCTGCTAACTCAGTCCTTAATAGACTAGGGAAAGCATCAATATGTAAATACAAGTTGTGCTCTGAGCTAGCAGGTAGGATGCTGAATCCATCAAAGCCAACCCCAGCCAGGGCAGAAGGTAGGGCTTGCTGCAACCATTAACATGAAACACACAGTTCTCCATTCTGCAGAAGTGACTTATGGTGCTCCCACCCAGGGAGACAGAAGATACTAAATCCTTTATGAAAATGTTGCCCTAGGACTGGAAGCATAAGAAGAAGCAATCAACCATTCTCTTTTTGGTAAATGGCGTAGTCTTACACCTGGTCTAGGCCTTGATTGCCAACGCATGCCCTGAAAAACAGCTTGCCAGGCTTTCTAGCAGATGTTTAAACTCTACTCTTTAGAATGACTGTAGCGCACTTAGTCACTAAAACATATCACTTAGCTGGGTCATGAAGTGAGGGTTCATCTTTCCTATTTCGCTGAAACAGTTGCAACTGCTGTTCAGGCAGACCAGGCTAATTTGGGAAGGTATTTTTAGGGACAAATACATTGATCTGGGTTCTGCACAGAAGTCTGGAAAGAAACCCACAGATGCAGGCTGGGCATGAGGGACAAAATGCAAAGTATCAAAGTGAAAATATTGTGGTGTCACCTCAGGGAGTATTACACTGGGTGGTAAATCTGCACTGATACACCAGTGTGCTGGACAAAACAGCTAAACATCATCCTCTTCACAGTCAGAGGCAGAGCAAAATCCTACAGCTACTCACCTGTAGTACAGCTGAGAGCTCACTGAGGTAGACCAGACACCAGGACGGGACAGGCTTTGCTCACTGCTGAGATCTCACATACAATATCCTAGCTCCTCAAAATTGCCAAAGTGACAAGTTCTCAGCCAAACACTTCTATAGGCACCAGCTCTTTTAATTAGCAGTTTCTCCTAGTTAATTACTTTTGGGAAATGCTCCAGGCTCTAAATTAAAGGAGTATATTCCTAGGAGAATGAGTCACCTCTCCTGCTTGGTAGCAGTCATAGTAACAGTATCACTTAGGGCTGGTGAGAGCACCTTGCCTCTGCAGCGCACAAAGCACACACCAAAGGGCAGGGCCTCGATGCCACCTTCATCCTGTGGAAGGGGAAGCTGAGCCCCCAGGTCCTGGCCAAGCATGTCTAGCCCTGCAAAGGTCAGCACTGTGCTGTGGCCCTAGTCCCCAGAGCAGGCTCCCACAGTGGACCCTGAGCAGGGCATCCTTGTCTAATTGCCAATGATGTAAAAGTGCTCCTGAGACGGTGTGAGAGAGATTACTATGGTTCTCTGCAGGACTCACAGACACACAGGTGGGCTCTGATGGGAGATCAGCATAAAAGGCAAAGATGAGAGAGAGCGAAATTAAAAAAGCACCGAGATTTGCAAATGTTAATGCATGGTAGATAACTGCAACAATAACTAAGGCCAGACATCTCAAGTCATTTGCCAATGGGTCTTTGAAGAAACCACTCAAACATAACCTTAGAGATGTTCAGTCAGAACTTCGTAACTGATAAGGAGGTGGAAAGAAGGTTATCATGGGTCTCATGGGAAAAAGACTAGTTACTATGAGATGTTCGGAGGGTCTGTGGGAATGTAAAAGACTTTCTATGGGATGTTAATGGAAGGACCAAAGGTGGAGCCAGATATGGATCAAAATAGATTGAGGAGGAAAATGCAGCACAGTGGGGACAAAAGGGGCTTGTTGCACGTGAAGACACTGCTGATCAGTACACGTCTGGCCCCGACCACCTGCTTGAGTGTGATGATGGGTCATATCACCTGTGGAGACAGAAGCCACAAGTCTAAGTGGCCCGTAGCTGTAGAGGCCAGCTAAGGATAGACTGAATGTCTAGGAACAGCTACTGGAGAGACCCATTTCTGTCAGTGTAACACTAGTGAACTTCAAGCTTGGCCTTGGAGACAGCTATATGAGACTATAGGTCTGAGAGACTGATACCCAAGTTCAGGAGTCTGAGATCCAGCTACTGGGGAGACCATAGGTCCGGGCCATAAGTGAGAGAGACCTGTCCTCTCACATTTGTGTTACCCTATTTGTGGTCAGCCAGCTGTGTCTGAACCAAGTGTGTTTGTATATTGGTGACATCTGCTCAGCCTTGCTGCTGGCTGGAATGGAGGCCAGAGACTGCAGCAGCCTCGCTCTAGCAAACTTGGTCAGAAAGAATCTCCTGGGTCCTAAAGTCCTCTAGAACTATTTCCTTAATGATCTCTGCAGTCATTTGCATGGTCACAGCCTCCACTCTTCTTGTACTCCCCTGACCCCTGGGCTGTAATGACATCCTCCCTTTCCAAACAGCTGTCCTTACTCTGGGCTGCTGAAACATTGGGCAAGCTCAGGAAAAGTATGTGAGAGTGGTGAGGTCTTGAAGCTTATATGTGTCGTTACATTCAGCCCTATGGGGGTCAATCATTTCCTCTATTTCTTGGCTTGATCTGAATCCAGTAACTTCACATTGTTTGGACTGAACAGTGCTTGCACTGGTGTCTGGCTGTGAGCAAAAGCCAGATCTGTCCCCAGCTCTCCAGGCTGCTCCATGTCTGTCAGAAAGTACCTCACCACTCACAGTGGCCATGCTGACCTGGTGTGTGCAGAGAAGGAAAAGGCATGAGGTGCTGTGAGCATGCAGGCATGCTCAGCAAGCGCAGGACCAGCCCTAGACTTGGCCCCTGTGCAAAAGAGCAAATAGATGTCACTAGGATCCAAGGAAATCATGAGACCGGAGCAGAGCTCACCTCTCCATGGAACATGCAGGCCCATGACTAGCAGCCCACATTTGTTACGCTTCTGCTAAGCACCTCTATGAAGTAGTGCAGCAAGATCAAATTCTTCATAGAAGTTATCCTCAAACTGCCTTAATCAACTGTTGTGTTAATTGCTCTGTGGATTGAACGGCCCCTCTCTAAGATCTTGTTCATTAATGAGCGTGAGTTTGCGGATGTCATTTATACTCGTATAATCGGAAAGCCATCAGGAGATTTGTGGCTGAACAATTACAATACTCTGGAATAGTAAGTGCCTGATTGCAGATTTCTCTATGCTTGGTAGAAATACTCCTGCCTACGGACCTCTTGAAGCTCCAGTTCTCGTGGCCACTCATCACATGTGAGTTAGTCTGACCTCAACTGTGTCTGTAGATGGATATAACAGTACCATGATTTCCACTGCAACATATCACACTGCTGCAATTCCCATTATTCCCAAGACTACCAAACTTCTTGTGCACTTTGGGGCACCTGTTAGGATTTCCTTGAAAAAAATGGGAAAAACTTGTGTGGATTACACAGCTCTCTCAGCTCAAGTGCAGAGCTGGAGAGGGTGATACCCTGGCAGCATCAGAATAAGACTGGGAGCAGAAGTTCAACAAAAAACAAGTGATACTATGAAACACCCAAGCTTCAGAAAGCAAAATCCTCTGCCTTGAAAAAGCACAAATCCATCAGAAATCCTGAAATTGACCTCAAATTATGAGACCTGTTTGTAGAAGAACTTTAAAATATTTGGCTTTCTCTTTTTTTTTTTTTTTTTAATTCTTCTCAAGTGGATAACAGAGTCTCATTGTCAACTCTTCCATACCAAACAGGAATAAATGAGTTTGCCCACTGAAAATCCTCTTACTACAGAGCTTTTGGACCAGGCAATGCCCAAACACACATTATCCCTACTCCAGGGAATTTGGAGTCTTGGGAAAAGTATGCCACAGAAGCACACACTAAGATCCACAACACTCATCTGAGGAGCATCTAATAGTGAGGCTATGAAGCAGGTAAGGAGCAGCTACTGCCCACCTATTCATCACAGATATCTTTTAGAAGTCCCACGAAGAGCTAGAACACATATACATCAACTATAGCATTTCTTGAGACCAGCTGACATTGCAAGACTAACTATGGTCTTGCTCCTTTACCCTGAAGATATCTGAAATGAACAGTGTACTTTAAATGACCTGGAAGCCTTGGCTTGAACCCATATAGGCACACAGAGGGTGCTGTTTCCTAATCTGGGCTGTGTATAGTGTTCATTGTATAAGAAAAGGGTGTATTTTTCCAGAGAAGAAATTCAAAATTTTGAAATTTTGGTCTCTGAAAATTATTGGTGTCTGGTTTCTTGACTTTGTAGGCCAAATTTGGACCCATCCTGAATTTGCAAATCTTCATGGGATTACTGCAAGTTTTCTAGATGCTCCAAGAGGTTCCAAGGCTAGAAGTGAAAATCCGTTGGGAAAATAAATGAACATTAACTGAACAGTCCAAATTTATTGGGAGTTTTTAAGGTCTGAGATGAAGATATGACCCAGGAAGGGGAGACATTGCATCTGTTCACCTTCAAGCACTCACTTCCAGGTGGAGACTGTTTCTGTATCGTTGCACAGCACCGCTGCAAAAGCATCCATAGAGAACCACTGTAAAGCACCCTGCACATCTACTCACGGTCCCAGTGCAGAATGCTGTGGTGTCTAAATTGATTAGAGACTAACCTGGTTGCATTTTTTTCTGTCCTATATGTCCTTTATGCCATCAGTCTTACAGTCTTAAAAGAGGTCTCTGTTCCACTAAGTACCTCATGAGTGATAAGGAGCATGCAGGGCCACATTCATCAGTGGGTGGCTTGCATGGGAAAGAATACATCTATAAAAATGCAAAATTCAGTCTTGTCCGGGTTTTATGTGAAAAAGCATTGTAAACAGGGTACAAGAGCCTTCTGACTAGGTAACAGAGGCTCTGCAGTCTGTCATCTGCAGATGAGGGAATCTTGACCTCTTTTCATGGCTCTGATGTAGGATTCTGCTCCCAGTACATCTGTTTAGCAGGGCTCCTGGGGGCCCCTCAACATCCCAAAGGAGCACTGATTTTTTCAGAGGTCTTAGCATGGCTGGGAACAGCATTATATATCAATAGATAGTTAGCAAGGTGACTGTGAGCACATTTGTCCCTTAAGTTAGGGGCAGATGGACTCTCCAGGCCAGGCTCACTGTGCGTGTGGACACAGCAGCACAACCTCCCCTTCAGGCAGAGCTGCAATGCAAAAGCATGCTGCAAGGGACACTTGCATGCTCCCTGCTTCAGCATAGGCCCATATGAGGTCCCCGCAGCCTGGAACGACCGGTCTGGGCAGGGACTGAGCAGACCATGGCAAGCATTCACCCGGCTTGCCAACTTTGGGACTCCATAGAACCTCTTGGGCATCTCGTTAGTCTTGTGTACATTATATGGACTGAAACACCTGCACAGCCACCTTCACATCCCTTGATTGTGTGATGGCATCTATTTTCCATGCAGACCTTTTCTGGTCTGCCAGGCGATATGTGCATCAAGCACATTCTGGAGCACCGTCAAGGACAGCAGGATAACAGATTTTCCTCAGGACATCCCCACTCCTTTGCCAGATCCTGTAGCAGAAAGTATGAACTGCTTCCTACCTGGGGGAGGCAGAATTCAAGGCATTCATCTAAAAGTGCTGCAGCACCGCTGTCATGAGCCAGTGACCATCTCCGCTGTGACCAATTTAGAAGTTTAAACTTAAGAGGATTTTCTCTGACCTCCCATAAGATTCAAGCCAGAGCATCTTAGCCTGTCACTCCTGTCTCAAATTCTATAACTCAGAGTTGAGCTAGAGTAGACCTTGTAGAAAAAGGCACTCAATTGCTGCTTAAGCCTCCAAGTAGTGAAAAGTCTTCCATGGACTTTAGCAAATCTTTCCTCTTTTTTCTTAGAAGCACATTGCCTATATCCAGTTGGACCATTTTCTTTCTATGTTATACAAAAGAGCTCCTCAGCTCAGAGATGGTCCTCCCATGATCCTGTCGCCTTTCCTGTGATGAGTTAAAGAGTGAGATCTCTGTTCACCTCAGTAAAGACGCTGAGCTCACACCCTAGGAACCTCTATTCAGTGCAGCACTTTCTTCCAGGTCTTGCTCAGGAACTGTAGCTAGTCTCAGCAGAAGGACATCATTAAATCAGGGCACTTCTCCAAGTGAGGACTTGTACTCACTGGCTAGTGCTTCTGGGCCATGGGAGATTAGCTAGGGAACATTTCAGAGCAGCACAAAAATCTGCATCTTAAAGACATTATTTAAATTCAGTTCAGTCCAACCAGCCCTAATGATGTTACCCACAATATATCTTAATTTGATGTTGGTAATAAAGTTCACTGTAGCTGGAGCAGTATCATACCAATGTACCAACATACAAATGAATGTTACCCATGTCATTTAGTACCCCTGGCTGTTAAGGTGTCACTTTAGCCATTTATTTAATAAATAGGTCCTTTTATGACTATAATACTGATAAGCATTCAACTAATTTCCATGTATGTTGCATTCTATATGTTGCTAGGGATTTTACCAAGGCCGTCACCAATAGCAACTGGGACAAAGAAATAATAAATTCAGGAGGCATTCACAAAGATCTACAACACAGAATCACTTTATAACAATACAGAAAACATTAATCACATCGGTGGTGAATGACAGAACTTGATGCGATCATTTTAAATTCCCTCCGAGAGTGAGAGAGACCTCTCACTGCTGAGCCCCTGATCTGCTCTCAAACTGGAGTGAAACTTGCCTGGAAACTTTTGCCAGGATCGTGATCCCAGTCTATTTTTCTCTCTTTAGGCTGTGATGCCTTCGCCCTGATCGCGGAGCACTGCAGCAATACCGGAGAGGGCTTCGGAGCCATCGGGAGCCAGAAAAGGTGCCAGAGAGCTACATCTTCCGGTGTGTTCAAGCAACTGAAAAAAACCCTGCAGTGGGAATGTTCATTTTCCCAGACAAAATCGCAAGCTCCAGCCTTGCTAATTAGAAACTACCTGCGCTGCTGGAAACCACAGCATTTTAATTCCATCCCCTCCCTGCACCGTGCTCAGAAAAGGGTGTATATTTGTTTTAATCCTCTAACAGGGTGGCAGCGCCCCGGGCAGCGCGGCCGTGCCGGGCGAGCTCAGGCTCAGGCCGTGAGCAGCGCTCTGCTTTGCAAAGCGCAGAGCCCCGTGTTGCTGCACTTGGGGGCTGCTTCCTCGTCACGATGCCGGTGCGTTAATGCACCAGCCCCTCGCACAGGACGCCCTGGCACGCATGTGCGAGGCAGATCTGAGCGGCGATCTGTCACCGCGCCGCAGCTCGGGCTGCGCTGGCCTCGCCGTAGCTCATTATTTTGTCTCATTACAGTCGCTCGCGCCACGGCGGGGTAACCTGCCGCTGGAAGCTGGGAGCAGCTTGTCACACCAATCAATTACGCAAATCCTCTCCCCCAAAAAAGGGAACAAAAACCTACTCAGAACAATTTTGGTGTGAAGAGGCAGAACTGCTGTCTTGGAATGGGAAAAGAGAGAGGTTAGTGAGAGAGGGGCCTGAAACTTCAGTTGGCATCTGAGTACCTCAAAGACGTAGGGTGAGAGTGGTCATGCTTCATCTGAGGACCTTCCACAGCTTCATGGAGAGAGCCTGAGACAAGGGAAGCAGAGCTGGACTGGAGGGGCCTTGGTGAATGGGAAAACTGGCACATTTCTATGGAGCACTTGTCAACTCATCCTTGCATTCCTCTTCACAGACACTTTGGGGGAAGTGTGCGCATTGCAATACCACCCCTGCCCCGCTCCTCTGCACTGTGAGAGCGCTCCTGGACCACAGATCAGAGCCCAGCTCTGCACCTGTGGATACCACCCAGCTGGGACTGTGCTCCTTGGGGCCACAAGGGCTATGGCTCCAGATGCCAGCAGGACATTTCTGATTCTCTTGAGGGACATCTTTCATCCATGGGATGCCACGAGCGGCTGAGCTGACCAGAGTGGGAGCCTGCTTACACTGCAGACAGATAATGAATAAAGGCCTGTACGGTGTCTTAATTAAAAACATTTGGATCAGGGCAAGCCAAGAAAGAAAAGCAAATCTTGTGCACTCTATGTGGCCTTGGCCCCAGCTCCCCAGACCCGTCATCCTTAGCCCTTGACTCTCTTCCTCAGCTCGGGAGTACCTCCCTCAAATGCCCCCCAACCTCGACAGTTTTCCTTTGCAGGAGTTGAAATGTGGACCCACCTCTGTTCACCAGCACTCTCTGCTGCCCTTGGCGCCTACAAGTAAAGTCCCAAGTTACCTCATCCTTCAGTCCTACATGTTCTTCTACACCAACAAAACCCTGTCAGTTGAACTCGGCGACACTGCACACACCAGCTCTCTTTGCACACAGATCTCTCCTCTGTCTTCCTTGGACCCACTGCTCTTATTCCATCTACCTCCTCGGCTCCTCAGTCCTTGTGCAGACAGAGCTCCTTTGCAATGGATGGCCTGGCTGGCCGGGTTGCAGATGATTCTTCCATATGATGTTCAATAGTTTCCACTCCATGACTTGAAGCCAAACAGCACATTGAAGCTATATAATGAAGGCTCACTCTCTTTTAGTCATCCCAATGACTAAGATGAGGATGCCTCTGTCCACTGAAGAATGCCCTGACTGCGTACAAGAAGGACAGGCATGACCAGCGCTGGCAGCCGAGGGCTCTTTGGCAGGAGGTGTAGATGGAGAAGTTCCCAGCTTATTGCTACATGATACCCAGCTAGAGGGGCCCTTCTGCTTGTGAAGGGCACTCACATGGCAGGTCATGGTTTTCCAAAGTGCTGGAGCAAAAACCTGATATGGTCTTTGTGCTCCTGGTGTGGTGCAAAGGGCGCTTGTGCCTGACAAAGAGCTCTCCCAACCAGGAAGGTTGTGCTTTGCAACCAGGGAGGTTTTCAGGAGCTTTATGCAGCAGCAGGGAATGAGGTCTGTGCTCTCTGCAATGCCCACAGTTATGGGGAGATTGTTGCATGGTGATTCTTCCTAATATATTCCTTACATGGTGCTGCACTTAAGCCGCTCATTTATCTCCTCACCCCACAGCATACCAAGCAGACCAGCGCTAGGAGAGCAAGGTCAAGCCTGAGCATAATTCTCCTTAGCCTTGGGAATTATTCTGGTGTATTCAGGACACAGCACATGCAGTATCCCTGCCCTTTTCCCCATCCTGTTGTTATACTCATTTTGCAGTACCTCAGGGATGGTGGTACTACTTGAAGAGGCTGAATGGAGGCAGAACAAAGTCAGCACAGACATCAGCCCTGTGCGCCTTTAGGAAATTCAGCCTCACCAATCACCTTCTAGTGACTTGCCCCGCTCAGCCTGAATCAAAGAACCAGTCTGATCTGTTTGATATCAGCCCACCGTCACATATTTCCCTTCATTTTGAAAAGAAAAGAAAAGAAAAGAAAAGAAAAGAAAAGAAAAGAAAAGAAAAGAAAAGAAAAGAAAAGAAAAGAAAAGAAAAGAAAAGAAAGGAGGGAGGGAGGAAGGAAGGAAGGAAGGAAAGGAGGGAGGAAAGGAGGAAGGGAGAAAGAGAGGGAAAATCTACCATGAATATTTTCAAATGTGCAGGAGTTTCATTTTCTGGCAAAAGTCCTGATTTATTGGATCCATTCTTGCTTCCTGCAGATCAAACACATCCAAGGAAAGCTTGCATGATCTGAGTACATGGAGCGAGCAACAGGTTTTATTCTGATTGCTTTTCCTCTCCGTTTAGATTTGGTTTCACAGGTTCTGCTGCTTGAGTTTATTGCCCATTGGTCTGGCCGTGCTGTCCTCTAACTTGCACTGAAATATTGTAGTGTGTACTATACTTAGTAATTACTGAGGTGCAGTAAAGATAATTGCCTCTTCTCTAAAGAGTTAGCAGTAACACAGAGTAATTCATATTAAATACCTGCAATCTACTACTTGAGGTCACATTTGTTAATTGATTTATCGAGTTGTTTCTATTAAAGTGTAAGCAATTCACTTGCTAACTGAAAATAATGTCCAGTAATTCATTTACCTAGGCTTTAACATTCCCAGACCAGAGCTGTGTGTGGCAGGAGCAGCTGGTCCCTGTGCCTCTGTGCACACACAGCATCTGCCACAGGAGGTCTCTCAGCCACACAGGTGTCCCCTGCTGCCACTATGTCACCACATCGGCTCTGTCCACCTCAATAGGATAGCAGAGTGGGACAGCAAAGAGCTCACAACCCAGATGTCTGCTTTGCATGCTGCAGCAAACAGTGTTTTGGACTCACAGGGTTGGGATGGGGAATACATCTCTTGAGTATCATCTGCAGTGATGCATGCGACAGTACTGTGCTATTGCACATCAGGGTAAAGTGTCCACCCCACCACATCATGCCGTCACACTGCTCCGCATTGCCAGTAAGGACAACAGCTGTGGGGCAGTCAGGAACCCAGCAGATCTGGGAATGGAAAATCCTACAGTGTAGATAAGGTCAATGAGTGTCTGCAAGGGGCGATGCTGGAACAGCTGAGAGCTGGAGGTGCATTCTCACATCAAGCAGTTCAGGCCAGTGCCTGAAGCTGATGGGCTGTGGATGGATCTGTCATGGAGGAGGGAGAAGATCTGCAAGGGAAGGACTTGTTTTTCAACACCCTTTTGGTATAAAGGAAGCTACTGAGACAGAGACAACAGAGACGTTTCTGAGACACCAGTGCAGGGCAGGAGAGAAAACACTCAAATACCTGAGGGCCACCCCAAGCCTTGGTACTCAGCTCCATGGGCAGCTGAAACGAACCAGAGCCTCATTCCATTGCTCCTTCCTCACACCTCTCCAGTCACGTTTCTGCCACGTATCACAGTGCCCAGGTGCACAGAGACACAAATTTACCTAGAAAGCAGGAAACTACCCAGACTTGGGATAGGTTTGTTACCTTCTGCTTTGGTGAGCACACACATTTGAAGGAAGGTCTATTGGGGGCTAGTGCCGACCCAGGGCACATGGGCTGGGAAGAACATGGAGAGGAAACGACAGAGTGCCAGATGCATGTGGGAACAGGATCATCACTGGGAGCTTTGGGAGAGCCAGGGTCATATCGGTGACAACGTGGAAGGAGATGCACAGTGCCTGCTCCGGTGTGCACTATCACACTGAGGCTCTGCTGACTTGCCACTTGACTTGCTACCTGTTGATGGAAGAGTAGCTGTTTACAGAGAGCCCAGGAAGGGGTTTCCTCTGTTCCCAAGGCAGAGGGGAGTGCTGGCAAGCACAGAAACCTGCTGTGCAAGAGCAACAGGATTCATAGTTCTGTGCTGCAGCAGGCAGAAACAAAATCCTGGCACCCAGCTTCATCACACAATCAGATCTTTGAATGTGGAGCTCAATTACTTTCCTAATGAGTGTTACTAAGAACTTATCATCTCAAATAAAGGCTCCATCCCCTTGAGTTTTAGTATAATTTTTGTGTTTAATTACCGTGTGAGGTTCTTACAATCACTTGCTATGCTGGGAAAAAAAAAAAAAAAAAACACACAAAAGCAAGTGCACTGTTCCAGCAGTTGGTGTGAAGTCTATTGTAATCCAAACTCAAAACTCTGGGTTGTGCAAAATGGGGAAACTGGGCCAGCGCAGCCTGATGGGCAGCAGAGAACCAAACTCGGCACACTAAGTTGGCTAACATAGACCCCTTAAGCTGACACATCTTATTCCAAATGTAATGGGTATAATCCAGGAAGGCAAGAGTTATAAAAGCGATGTCTTGACCAACTGGTTGATTCTTTCAAAGACTATATCTTGCAAGCAACACAGAATTTGTGTTCCCCAGTAAGAACAGAAATCTTTCTTATTTGAACCTGTGAGGTACACCCTCCACTGCCTTTAAGATAATGTGGAGCTCCGTGTGTGTTTTTATGTGTGTGTGAGATGAATGCGCTTTTTGAAAACAAACAGTGAAGTCAGCTAGGCACTGACTGCTATGGTGCTAGCTACCAACAGGTCAGTCCTCCTGTTGGCCATCTCAGACTCTTTGCTTCACTCCCCGCTGAAACATTTGCCCCAGCATCATGCTGTATACATGCATGTCCAGATGATGAGCTCTTCTCATCAAAACCAGAGCAATCCCAGGACATGTTTATGGGTATCATATGGAACATGGAAGATGGGGCCGGTGAGAAGAAACTGTGCATAAGGTCTCCATCATAGTTAGCCACTTACTTTGGGTCCAGCTCTGCCCCAAAGCCAGGATCATCCTCTGAATGGTCTTGCAAGTGAGCTCTGACACACTGAGGTGCTTGGAATCAGGTCATTTGTCCACAGGCAAAGAAAAACCTGTCACATCCACAGCCCCAAGCCTGATTAAGCAAGAAGACAATGATGGCTCTTGACCATGATGAATAAGCATGTAGGACAAAAGCAGAACATGGGCAAACCACTGGATCCAGCTAAAACCCCTGCCAAGGGCCACAGGCTCTATTTAAGGAATGATTGAAAATAATGGAATTTCACAAGAGAGCAGAGGAAAAGCAAGAGTGGGCGAAACAAAGCAGATGTGGGAGCCATCTTGAACAAAAGCAAAACAGTGCTCTTGGCACAGGGCTAGCTCTAACATCTCCCTAATCCCAGGTAAACCAATGTAGTATGTGTTAAATATTAAAGGCAGGAATTTATAAACACCCAGGAAGATGGAACTGTGAGTGTCAGAATCACAAAAAAAAAAAAAGACATTACAGAAAAATATTGATCTTCTTTTCTTCTTATTATTATTTTTAATAGAAGCCCCTAATTAGTGCATGAATGGGCCTCAGTAGCTGCAGCCTGTCTGATTTTTATTAAAACATCTGATGCATTGTCTCACAAAGCCATACTTGAAAAATTAGTTCAAACTGACTTGGCTGTGGTCAGAGTCACATGGGCTTTGAATGAATGGAGCTCCACAAAGGGCAATAATAAACCATTCTCTCTTGCACAGCAGATCTTTTCTATACAAATGGGCCTTGCTTTGTGTAAAACACATAGGCCCAGCTCTGCTTTCCCTTTGTCAGGCAGGAGTGTCTCTGATGAAGCCATGGAGAACCAGCGAAACACCCTCTTCAGCTGGACAGCTTGGTGAGGATGCGCTCTTACCTGACATGGGTGCAAGGGGAAAGGAGGCTGCAGTCTGGAGGAGGGAGTCTCCTGACTTTCCTTACAAGTCTTATTCTAACTGTGGCTGTTTTAAGCCCTGCCTGCTGAAGTAATATAGTTATCATGACAATTTCAATTTTCGATTACAATAAAACTATATTTCTAATCGTCATAATTGCTGAAAAAACATGAAATATTGACTGAACCCTCAAATGCATGTGAACAAGCAGCAGTTAATTGTTAATTATTTTTGTTGCTGCTGCTGTGTTTGTCACCGCTAACCCAATAGTTTCTCTGCCTGTGGATCACTACTTTTAGACACTTAATGCATTTGTGACTGTTTTTTTATCTATCTTGTTGCTCTCCAGGTAAAAAGACTCAATAACCCAGTAAGGGGGACAAAATTATCCCAAGTGACCTATAGCATGTGGTGAATAATGAGTAGAAAGACTCGACAAATAGCCTTTGATAACCCTGGAGAATGAAAATGATTTAACTGCACTTACAAAATCCATATGAATAATGAATCCATTTGCAGAACTAAGCATCAGCTCATGAATGAATCTACAACCAAAGAAGCACTCAGTAATACAACCAAAATTCATCATTGTGACCTGCTTACGTAAATGTACAAACTCTAAACTCACAAGACACCATCGCTCAATCTGGGTGGTAGAATGAGTCTAAGCAAGGTTGTCACAAGTTTTCTGCCTTAGTGGCAATTAAGAAAGGTTATAAAGTGACTCTGTTCTCCTTCGGAGGCTCTGTTCCCATTTCTGAAATCAGTTTTTACAACTACAGAAAACTTGTGAGCTCAAATTAAATACTTTCTTTAGAATATTTTTCAAAAACTGAAACACAACATCAAAACAAATAGTCTCTACCATATTTTATAGTGAAAAATGTCAGTCAAAAGATTCAGACAGATGTAAACAAAAAAGTAGACTGTTTTGTCAACTACCAGAACTACTTTAATGTCATCTGTTTTTTTTTTCTTTTTCTTTTCTTTTTTTTTTTTTGACATATTAGGGCACCTGGAGCCATAAAATCACATGTGTGGGCTTCCTTGCTAAGAGTAGATCAGAAAAAAATGATAGGAGTGATTATTCATAGAAGTACTTTAAAACTCACAGGTTTAAAAGCTTCCCTATAGATTGTACCTGGAACTGAGGTGAAGTCTTGTGTGCCAGATAAGTCTTGTCCAGATAAGCCAAAGCTCCTGGCACAGAATCCCAAGCCAAGGTAAGAGCCATGCTGAAAACTAAGACGTGTTCCATTGTGTCTTCCCCAAAAGAGTGCCTTGGCAGAAGCACTGAGGAGAAGCTATAATGCCAAAACCAAATCAGTGAGGAGACCTGCCAGGGCTTGGAGTGGTCTTTCCCAAGCAGAAAACATTGAACTGCTTTCTAGCAATGGAGCCCACAGGTCAACAGATTTCTTGGTCCATGGACACAAGGGAGGCTCCACATCCCTACGCCCTCAGAATCTTGCTTTGCAGCTCTGAGACCTCCAGATCCATCTCTTCCAAAAGCCCAAGGTGTAGCTGACATGTTCTCTTTTACTGGCCAATCTCTCTGCCATATCAGCTCTGGGAGTCCCAAGGAGAATGGTCCTAAGCACAGAGACACCTCTTACAGGATGCTGTCTGGGGACTATGTCCCCTCTTCAAAGCAACGCAGTGCTGCCCCCATCCACTCACACATAGCCCCAGAGCTGCCCATGGTCTCTGTGCAGATGCAAAGAGCTGCCACGTGCAGATCCACCAGTGCCCACAGTCCCTTTGCACCCACCATCACACGCAGCACATTCCACAGCCTCTCTGCACTCACACACCGACCGAGCACTGCCCCTCCCCGTCCTGCTGGGGTCCTTGGATCCTTCTCAGGTTTATTCAGCAGCCTCCCAGGACAGAGTTTGCTCCCTCATTATTCCCACTATCCCACTAGCTGTGTCACAGCACGGCTCTAGATCAGAGCTCTGGCAGTCAAAAGAAGGAGTTGCCTTAGCAACAGGAGCAATGTGAAACGAGCTGGCATCCCTTCATCATGCAGGTTGAGGCACCAATCCATGCTGGATCTGACCCGGCAGCAACCCCCTGCACAGTGATGCCCAGGTCAGTGAAAGGAGCAGTGCGAGTGCTCTGTCCCTGCCGGAGTCATGCCGCATCCCTGCATGGCCCTGCATTATTACACGAGGTGTAAATTGAACATACATTTTGCTTTGCTAATTTCTTCGTTTGCACTGTCTTCTTAGGCTGGAGCAGCAGGGTAATATCCAGGAATAAACACATGTAAATAACCAGCAGCAAAGGCTCCAAATTGCTGGCTGTAGTTCTTTTTTAAGTGTCACTTAAGTGAGGTCAATTGTGGCAGAGTAAAATTGTTTCAGTTATAAGATGGGAGCCAAAGCAATAGGAAACCTCAGGGAATTCTGGTGCAGGAGCAATGCCAGCATGCTGCACAGCAGCCTGCTCTAGGAGCCAGCAATTCAACAGCATCTCTGCATAAAGAGCAAAATATCCCGTTTCGGTCTGGTGATGTGCTGCAGAATGAGGAAGGTAGTGAATCCAAAAGAGTCTTGAAGGGCTTATCTTAGAAAGCCATTCCCAATGTGGCAGCATCTGTGGCAGCAGATACCGAGGGCTATATCCACCCCACAGCCACTCAAAGGTGCATCGAGATCCCCGCTTGCAAATACTCTAAGCTCCAGAAGTTAATCCAGAAAGTGGATGCACCAAGAGCCAGGTCATTGCAAACCCACCATGGCATCTGCATAAGCAGACATGCACCTTCGGGTGCGCCAACCAAATGACTCTGCTTTGTCTCTGTTCCTTTCTGCTTTTGAAAAAAAAAGTCATTTTTCACTTGGAAGGCAGAGGGGGAGCAGTGCTGAAAGTCCCAAACTTGTGGCTTATTGTAACTTCTCCCTGCACCACTGAAATAGTAGGGAGAATTTCCATTCATGAAATCCCAAAAAGAGGGTGAGCTCTGGGCTTCCCTGTAGGATATGCAAAGTGAACAAGACGTCTTTGGCAAAGGCACCCCCATTGAACCCTTTTGGGTTAAGCAATAGCGCCTGATGCCAAGCTCTGGGAAGCTCTGATTTGGAAAGATGCCACATGACAGGAATAGCCAATGGACAGTGAGGCAATATAAGTGAGTGTCACTTTCTAGAAGAAAGAAGTAGTACATGTAGAGTAGTTTAATAACCAGGGTGACCAAGATGTTAATATACCGAATTGCAACATCTGCTGTGGCATATACTTCATAGAAAAGACTAAGACTACCACTATTCAGGTCCTGGGTCTCTGCACTGAGAGAAACAGCAGAAATTCTGGGATTGGATAGAAAGCGGGACAGTCAGTCTCAAAACATTTTATACATTGCTTCTAAAAATTGTCAGAAAAAATAACAGTTGTCCAAATACTAGACAACTATCAAATGTTGTTAACTTTCCTTTTTTCTTCAAAAATATAATTTCTGGACTAAAGCCATTGAAAACAGTATTTTGTAAGAATGTGCTAGCTCAGAAAAAAAAATCTTTCCTAAGTGGTATCATCAGGTATAAAAGAGAAGCTGCAAACACTCAGATTAATTCTACTGTGGGCATTCAGTATGCATTACTGTATCTGAGACTGCATTTTCAAGATTGGCTTATTCAGAGACAATACACAAGACAATAACAAGAGCTAAATTAGGATAAATTACATCTAGAAGCACAGTGTTTACAAGGACTGGTAATTCACCCACAGCATCAAATGACTTTTATGGCAAGAATCTGCTTTTAGTGGGCTCAGCTGTTGTGAATGAATGAGTCTCCACACCAATGCAGATTTAATTTACCTGGGAAGTGTTTAGTCACCCCTAAGAATGGGATACAGATAGGTAAAGAGATAGATGGATGGAGGGATGGATAGATAGATCGATAGACAGAAAGACAGATAACCCATATAAAATCTGGTCTGCTTTGAAATGATGGTATTTACAGGGGAAATGTACAGAATCCTATTTAGCAGCTTTACTAGGTAAATGGACTAACTAAAAATGAGAAAAATCAAAGACAGGATTCTTTGGAATAAGCTGCTCTTAGAGAAATGAGGCATTTACAAAAGACATGAACACAGCTTTTTTTTCACTCAAAGTAAAACTTCCATGGGGGAACATAAAGTGCTTGACTTGCAACTCAGCTTGGAGAGCAACCTCATCCCCAACCAGGAAATGGTTGGACATCTTTCATAATATAAAAGACAAGGGCCCCATTAGAGCAGTAGCAACTGGCTCTGCACATCAAAGCTAACTGTGTGCAGTCAACACATCTCTCGCGGCTCTGAAGTTGTGACTTTGCGGTGACATCAGCCTGTGACACACATGAACCAGCAAAATCCGGAGGGGAGACCAGGTGGAGTCAGCATTTGAGAAAATATCCAAGAGAGAATTTAAATGCCTTAGAGATCTTGCAAAAGAATCCACATAAATAAATTTAGTTGGAGGCAGCTGCGGAGTAGGAATGACCTTTTCCAAGCAGTTTTGCAGAAAATGAACTTTTGAGCTTTGGTTAAGTACTCTTTGGGAAGATCAAGAGGGAGGTAAGAAGAAGAAAGATGAAGAGTTATTTCCACGCTGTTGCTGAAGGGCATGCTGATGAGAGGATGAAAAGAAAACACAGAGGCGCTTGGACGGCGAAGACTATATTCCTTTCAGAGGGTTAAAAAATGCAAGCCTGGCATCCTGCTGTGTGGCTGTGGCCAGGCAAGATATTCACAGAGACCCACATGCACCAGCTGTCTTGTTCCCCTCTTGCTGGTTGGTTCCACCCCCGAGATCTGCATGCAGAGCAGTCCCTATTGCTCATTAAAGGCCCTGCTATGAAATTTTATGGTGCACGCACCAGTCCGCCCACAGCAAATTCGAAGCTTGGATATGAGCTGGCAAAGTGCCGTGACAGGACAGCATATCAAGACCTTGCTCTAATTTTATCACATGGTTATGCTAACTATGTAAAACAGATATGGTTTGAAAGCATATGGTGCAATATAAAATCTCTATAAAATGAATTACAGCAACTTCACTGAGAAGATGTAAAAGAATTTTAAAAAATACATTTCAACAGATTTTAACATAAAATGTAAAACTGCTTATTGGCTGGTATAACATGATTTTGAAGTAGTAGCTATTTCTTTTAATTTTACACACACACATACATGCATGAATCCCACAAAATGATGGTGACCGAGAGTCCCTCAAATGAATTCCTCTATTGTGGCAAGTGTGCTGCAAATCTTAATAAAAGTGTTACAGCTGGCTCTCAGATTGTGTAGTATGATCACGCTATTGATTTTCATGCAAAGGGATGCTAAATATCTTTGTCTATGTACATCAGATCGAAGAGGAAGCTGCATAGTGTATCAATGTTCAGCATGAAGATTATATTATGCGCCTCATTCATTTAAGCACTGAGATGATCAATAGCAGTTAACTTCAATCAAAAACACATTAATTAATAAATGCTTTTCAGTTTCTGTCTTTTTTTGTCATTTCACCTATTTGACAGATGAACTTTATGTTCTCTCAGCTATCAAACTGTGGCTGTTTGTCCAGGCAAGGTTATCAGATAGATAGATTAGATTAGACTGGCTTAGATTCTACTTGCAACTTTTCTACCTAGAGATGGGTAGGCAATGCAAACTGCAAATTCTCTACCTACTAATAACAAGTTAATAAAAAGTGAAAGAATTGTCAGCACTTTCTTATTTTTATTCCCAGATGAAAAACACACAATACGTTTAAGAAGCCATGTTAATATTACACAGACATAGCAATTACTTTGGGCAAATTGGACTTCAGTGGGCCTTGCATCAGCATATCATGAAGAAACAAACAAGGTTTAAAACAGAAATGTTAGAAAACCTAGAAATGTAAAAATGATATGTTAAAGAATCAAAGTCTGTATAAGAAAGATAAATTATTCATTAAAATTAGCTGGAAACAAGCATGGCTCAGTCCCCTTGGACCATGGCAGAGTGCATGGGGCAGTCGTGTGGAATGGTAGCGTTTCATGGGCAGCTCCCCATTTCTCCAGGCTGGGTGATTGCTCCCTGCTCCGGCTGCAGGCTGTCAACAGTGGGCTGAGGGGTCGGGATGCCCATGACAGAGAAGCAGCATCACACAGGAGCTGTTCTGAGGGACTCTGGTTCAGGTCTTGGTGCAGCAGGAACCAATGTCCCCATGAGGAAGCAAGGAAGACTCTTTCTCCTCTTCACCAGACCCCAAAAGGTTTCTGACTAATGTCTCCCTCAAAACAGAAGAGTTGGATTGAGTTCAAGTTCATTGTGAAAGTGTTTTACTTCAAGAACTGAATAATGAGAGTAGCGAAGACAGGCTAAAAATTTTGAGATGAAACTTCTCATCACCTCCTCTTCCTTTTTTTTTTTTTAATATAGACAAAGAATGGCTGAAATTGTGACTTATTTTAGGCAAATAAACAGAAACAGGAAACAGTTGAGAAGGTGGTGGGGGAAACAAGCCATTTTTGAGCTCAAGGAAATGGTGGGTTCTGCCACATTTCCTGCCTATAACCATAGCATTCCTATGGCCACTTCCAAGTCTTTTGACTAGACATTCCTCCCTCACAGTTTGCTTCTCTGGATGATAGGAACCTGATGTACATAGCACATCACCAGCTTCTCAGTGACTGTTGCTGGCAGTCAGGGACCAGCGAGCGAGCCTCCAAATCTTCCCTTCCTATGAATACAAAACCAGGGAGTGGGGACAGCTCTTTTAAGAAAACTTGGGCTGATCTGTTATGTTTTCACCAAAAGTGAGTGGAGTTCTCATTCCCAGTCTAATTCCTTAGGTCATATCCTTCGCATTCAGACAATTAATGCCTCTCCAACCTGGACATTACCTCCACCTTCTGAAATTTAGCATTTTTATTGTAAAGCTTCTAGAACTAGTTGCTTCTTAGAGATAGAACGAAACCACAGAGCCTGAGGTATAAATTAAATGTCCTTGAGTGCTGGAGGGCCTTGGTTCTCTATTTTTCCACCTGTTTAGGGAACACTAGAGACCTCTGGAAAACTGAGAGTTCCTCAGGGTGAAGGCCAGGCTTCCCAGCCACTGTGCAAGAAACATAGACCCAAGGCCTGAGTGGCTTGCCTGTAAAGCATCTGCAAGAACATTTCTCCCCAGCTTCACCATCACACTGGTGTGATGGTCCTCTGCTTTACAATGAGACTCTCTGGCCAGCCTGGCTGTTCAGAGAACAGCCTGCAACTTCTAAAGAGAGCCTAAAGCTGCAGGTGGGGATATCAGGGTGTCTGGTGTCTTGTCCTATCACCGGCACAGACAATAGGCAAATGCACCAGGGCAAATGCACTGCACCTGCAAGCTGTGCAAATTACTAGTGACTATTGCCCCAAAGCCCCATCCCTGGTGGGGTCAGGCAATGATGACAAACACTGTTTAGGATTCACAGCATTCCCAAAGGATTCACAGTGTTTGCATAGCCAAAATTGCATACACTTTTTAGAAGTTTGCTTTGGTCAGTGGAAACAAAAACCAGGCAGTGCCTGGACGACACTGTGCTCCCAGGATTCAGGAAGATAGGCAGGCCATCCCAGACAGTACAGCAAGGAATAGAATCATAGAATCACAGAATCATAGAATGCTTAGGGTTGGAAGGGACCTCTAGAGATCATCTAGTCCAACCCCGCTGCATACGCAGGGACACCTAGAGCACATGGCCCAGGACTGCATCCAAGCGGGTTTTGAAGATCTCCAGAGAAGGAGACTCCACAACCTCTCTGGGCAGCCTGTTCCAGTGCTCTGTCACCCTCACTGTTAAGAAATTTTTCCTTAAGTTCCTATGGAATTTTTGATGTTTCAGTTTCCGGCCATTTCCTCTAGTCCTATCAGTGGCCACCACTGAAAAGACATCATCCCCGTCCTCTGCACTCCCTCCCTTGAGGTATTTATATACACTGATTAGATCCCCTCTCAGCCTTCTCTTCTCCAGGCTGAACAGGCCCAGCTCCCTCAGCCTCTCCTCATAGGGCAGATGTTCCAGGCCCCTGATCATCCTTGTTGCCCTGCGCTGGACTCTCTCCAGCAGCTCCACATTCCTCTTGTACTGTGGAGCCCAGAACTGGACACAATACTCCAGATGTGGCCTCACCAGGGCTGAGTAGAGGGGCAGGATCACCTCCCTCGACCTGCTGGAGATGCTCTTCTTAATGCAGCCCAGGATTCCATTGGCCTTCTTGGCCACGAGGGCACACTGCTGCCTCATGGTCAACTTATCATCCACCATGACACGCAGGTCTTTCTCTGCAGAGCTGCTCTCCAGAAGGTCGGTCCCCAGCCTGTACTGGTGTCTGGGGTTATTCCTCCCCAGGTGCAGGACCTTGCACTTGGCCTTGTTGAATTGCATGAGGTTTTTCACCGCCCAGTTGTCCAGTCTGTCCAGGTCCCTCTGGATGGGGGGAATAGGTCCACCTCAGCACCGTAACTTGAGAGTGAAGGTCCACAGCATAGATTCCGTGTCTCCATGGTCCACAACATAGATTCCATGAGTAGGAAGCCGTGGTTGGAGAAATGCTTCAAGAAGTTGTAAGGCTGGACATTCCTCCTGTCTGTAGGAAAGAAGCAGGCAGTAGCAGTAACAGTGACCTTGATTTCAAAAAAGTTGTGTGGATGTGGAATAAGCAGGTCATAGGCCAAGCATCCTGGAGAAGGTCCTTCCACAGAGCCCGGAGGCTCTGGGCTCTCTCCTGGCACAGCAACTGGCTGATCACAGCCCTCTTGCACAGCACACACTTGCTTAAACCGCATGTTTCTATACCTGGTTGCAAAATTCACATGCGTGCCGTTGCAGGGGTTCCCTATGTTGTATAATCAAGGACTATGAACAGCAACTCATGACTCACATCATTGACCAGCCTGGTGGGAAATGTGAACGCTGCCACTAGAAAATCATTAGCACACCTAGAGCGAAGGTTTTTTTTCCTGAAAAAAAAAGTGTGACAACACCTAAGCAAGGAATGGACTTGCAAATGTAGCAACCTCTTCATAGAAAATTCACTAAGAAGAAAAAAAAAAAAAAAGAAAGCAGAGCTGCCTGAATTAATTCTTGCAGATGATTCACTTGACTCTAATTATAGTTGAGCTTCTAAACACAAATGTCAATTAAAATGTTATAGTTCTTCCTGCAGCTGCCATTCATGTGCTGGTGAAGAGATCAAGACCAGAGCTATTAAAATACTCGGGAGTGAAACTGGGTGAAAAAGAGCCCTCCATGGAGTAAGATTGTCAAGAAAGAGTTTTATCCCGAACATTTTAGGCCCACGAAGCTATTATCTGTATTAGAAACCAGCCTTCTGCTGCATTCCCAGCAGGCAACTAAGGGCTTTTGGGAATGGTTTCTTGTTTCTCCGAAAATGCTGTAGCACACTCAGACCCCCTACCACCTTGAAATAGAGCAGGGAAACAGAACAGGACACAACTGCTACTGTCTGGTCCCTTACTCACAAGTAGAAAAGAAAAAAAAGGCTGAAAAAAAGCATAGTAAGTAAAGATCAAACATGGCATCCCACTCCCTGCCTCTGGGTTGGCTGGTGACTTGCAGGGCATTGATGTACAACACATAAAAAGAGTTTATTGTATTTTATCTCTGATAAAAATGTGTGCATTCATTAACCTTTTTTTGGTTTAGCACTTTTAGACACTCAGATGGACAGTCCTTTCAGAGGAACGCTGCTCTCTCCCTTCTTGTTCAGCCAGGATTTGTCTTGAATACGGGCCAGTGTCACTGGTGGGTAGCTGGACAGTCCTCTCTCCTGGGGCTGGATAAAGTGGGGGAAGAGCAGCTAATGCCACCTCTCCTCTAAAGCAGGGTGAGGGAACACAAATCTTTGGAGTGTTCCCTGTGCTTGATTGAAGGTAGGACAAAATTATTAGTTTTTGTAGAGATAAAAGAGTACAGCAAGGGTATCATTGCCTTGTTGAGTAAAGAGAACTGTCCCATTTCACTGAAGTCCCCAGTCCACATCTCGGGAGGCAGCAGAGAGGCCTTCATGCAGGTTGTCCTGACAATCCCTTTGCTGTTTCTCTAAATTCTCCTGCCCGGGGTGGGAAAGGAGCCACACAGATACCCACAGGAAAAACATGGGAGAATCCTGCATAATGGGGGATGGATGCAGGTCAACAAAAGGATGACGAGCCTTGCCAGAGTTTATTATCTATGCACATGCCCTGCAGAACACAGCAGAGTTGCAAACACTGCTTGAGGCGAGATAAATACTTGTATCTCCAGAAGCCTAAAACAAAAATTCAAAAAAATCAGTGCTGGGAGCCGAGATAAGTGCTAAGACCTCCTATGTTTGCTGGCTAGCTCTTGGGAAAAGAAAGGTTTTGGGCAAAAGGACAGCTCCTCCCAGGGAAAGCACAGCCATAATTAGGATCTCTGTTCTCCTGGGCTCAATGTGCACAGGTAGCTCAGGTAGGTTCTAGCCCCTCTGTGAAGACTCCTAGGGCAAATCAATAACCCACTGCCTCCTACTCAGCATGCTCAATAACATCTCAGCCGTTAGCTCCGCAGCCTGTGAACATTTGGAGTTTACAGTTATTTTATATTCCTAGGACAGATGGCAGACAGCACCGTAGTACAGGGGCAGATGGCTGTGCACCTATGAACAAAACAGAAAAACAAAAAACCTGCATGGCTAAGCTGAAAAGTAAGTAGCTCTGTTCCTTTTCTCAGATACACCCAGTAAACCTGACCATATCCACACAGCTACTTCTCACCATATATACGGAACTGAGAGCGGGAGGTGGCCCTTAGCACTTGTTAAAGCATCAGGTGCAGAAGAGAACAACAGTTTTGTCACTTAAGATATAATCTGAGGGTAAGAAAGCCAGGGCAAGCCTACCTAGCACCAGGTGAAAACTGCTAATCACTTAAGACACAGGAAAGCTGTGTGTGATCTCTCTCCTTTCCCATCTTCTTCTGAATGGGGGAAGGCAGAAGACTCTGGCAAAGCCTCGAGTTACAGAAGGGAAGCAGGGTGTACCGTGCAAAAGTAACGTACAGCTAATGTGCAGATCCAAGGAAAGAGAAATTATGGTCCCAAGAGAAATAATAGGGCTGAAAGTATGGAGAAAACACCCTGGGAGGGTGTCAGCACATGGCAAAGGGCACCAGTTCTTGCTCTCACAAATGCCTTATCAGAGACACTGTTGATCCTGCTTCAACTCAAGCCCCGCTCTTCTCCCTGAGCTTCTGAAGCCAGGGCCAGTTCTGTGTTTCAGGTCGGCTACCCAGCCCCTTGCCCTTGTCAGAGTAATTGAAACTAGAACATCTAAGGCAT
The DNA here is from genome assembly GCF_000705375.1 of Tinamus guttatus. The sequence continues at coordinate 323,571 of NW_010581892.1, read as the reverse complement.
AAAAAGTTAAAGTTCCGATTTTGTAAATGCTTTCAGTAAAGAAGTTGTATCGCAAGCTGCCTGTAGCACTATGTGCATGGAGTAAAAAACTATATATTTTTTCCTGTATGCAGAAACCAAATTCAAATGTTAAAATGGTTCTAACGCAGGACTTTAAGAGAGGAAATAGAGTTTAAGAGCTGGAAATTTGGGCTGGTAAGGAAACTAGGATTTTGACAGCATCTATTTAGGCTTCTAGATAGAAAAAAAATAAAGGTAAACATCCTAGCAATATTCAGTCAGGAAAACTATCCATTCCATATGCCAGTAAAACAAACAACAAGGCTATTCAGTTAAATATTCTCAACTTCTATTTTTCTGTAAAATCAAATGGCCCAATTTTAAGCCTTATTGCTCAGTGCAGGACATATGAGCCAATCCAAATATTAAATATTGTAACGCTGGGGGAAGCGGGACCTGGAAAACCCCCAGCAGAGGTTTTTTACAAGACAATTTCAATAGAAGCCCTGGTAGAAAAAGGCCCTGAGAAGAAGGGGCTGAGTAGCTGTTTTGCACATACATTTCCCACATAATAAAGCTCACTTAAAATCTCCAGATTTTGATTAGATGTCATGTTCATTCAAAAAATACTAACTTACAGCATTTGAAACCTCTCTAAAAGAGAATGATGAGAAGGTCAGACCCACAAAAGAGATGTCCCTCCTGGTCTCCAACAAATTAAATGTCAGAGCTATCAACCCAGCATTAGGAATCCCATGTGCTGAGAAGTTCTGTGTTATTTTTTCTGAAACAATTCCTTGAATTTTTGAATCTGAATGATTTTGCACCCTCGCCATCCATTTTATAATTAGTCTCTCTGGATGACACTTGAATTTTTCATTGATTCACTCATGGAGAAGTAACTGTTAACTAACTTTGTTCTTCTGGAAGCTTTCAATGACAAACTGTATCCTTCACTCAGAGAAATTCTTGGTTTCTCGTTCATTACAGGGGCTGCTCCCTTAGTTCTACCCTAATCATTCAGACTCCAGGTAGGAAATACACAGAGTGTAAAATAGCTGCCAGCTTAGATGGATCTTGGCAGGGGCTGCTGAATGGCTGAGCCCAGTGGTAGTTTCCATCAGTGATGCTTGCACAAAGCAGCAGAACTGCAACTCACATTACAGATTTCATTATCTCACCTTGATGGTGGTTTCTCAAAGCAAATAATGATCAAGAAGCTCACTGTGCAAATGCTCTTTTGTTTTCCATCTTTTCAGGAATAAAAGGAGACTTATGCCCTGGCACTTCTCAGTTTGAATTATGAATGGAAAGGGAATGAAATAGCAGTCCTTAAATGACTCAGAATCAACAAATTTGCACCAGTGTCTTATCAGCTTGAGAGGAACTGTCCTCTGGGCTACTAAGGAGAGATCTTTATGCCTTGTGCAAAAAAAAAAAAAAAAAAAAAATCAAATATGAGAGGCGAGAGTTAGAAGCAACCCTGTTGGATTATGGTAGCGGCTGTTAGAAATAATAGTCTAACTGATTCCATTAGAAAATTTGTTATTTTGGGAACAGAGTATAAAGCATCATAAAATAAGGAAACGTTTGATCATCAAAGAGCTCTTAGAAAGAATTTGAACTTGTTTGCACTGAGAAAAAAACTCATTTTTAGCCTGGCTTCATAAAGAACAAAGCCTTGGAGCACACTGTCTCGTCTTCCCAACCGTCTGCCAGCCCCTTTGTACAAGTAACTTCAGTCACGTTGGGAAGAGGGAGGAGGTCTCCGAGACATGAACGGTCATGAAAAACTGCAACTTAGTAAAAGAAATCAATGCTGTTAGTGTCCCCATGTCAGCAGAGGCAGGGACGGCTCAACCCGGACCTGCTCGGCACGGGCAGCAGGTCAGGCAGCACAGCTCCTATTAGCCACAGTTCCTATGAGTCCCAGGCAGCCTGCCAAAAACAAGCAGGATGAGATTTGGGGTTTGCAGAGATGTTTTAGGGTAAGAAAGAAGAAGGAGCTGAGAGCCCTGCAGGAGATTCAGGGGTTGCGGAGAGGACCTGTAAATACCATCTCACAAAAAGATATCATGGATGTGCCACTGACATGTCCATTTGAAGATGCTCTGTTCCCCTGGAAGGAAAGGTGGACATTTGCTCCAAGAGCAGCTCCAGGTCTAGGCAGAGGGGCCTACTGCTTGGAGTATCTGCAGCTGGCCAGGGAGGGAGGGAGGAAGGAGAGAAAGAGGGAAGGAAGGGAAGGAAGGAAGGAAGGGAGGGAGGATGTGACACAGCTCCGGCCTCTCCCCAGTGCAGAGATGGATCCAAGCTCCCCTTCACACCCAGTCCCTTTTCCATCAGCCTGTCCATGCTCACAGCCCGGGCTAGGGAACAGGGCTGAGCCGAGCAAGGTGTGTGTGCGAGGTCAGTGCAGGCCCATGAATGTGCTAGAAAGCAAGTTCTCTAATGCGGCCCCCCAAACCTCTCCAGATCCTCCCACAACTTTTCTCCCCTGGCTCTTCACTCACTACTCCAAGATCTCAGTGAAGATTCCAGACATTCCCCCTCTGCATTCCCCCCTCATAGGAACACTGTAGTTGAAGAAGTTAGGCCTCCGATGGAAGTTAGGCAGCAGAAGGCACAAAGGCAGATTAAATTATTCTGTCTCTCACCCTTGCAATGCCAAAATGTGACTTTATCAGAGTGCTGAGAAGGTTGGAGCTGGCTGATCTGTCTCTCAGGTGTGCAGGTGAGCCAGTTAATTGCATCGACCTTCACAGGGCCAAGGACTAAAGTGGAGGCCCAGATGCCTTCTCCTTTAGAATAGTCACAGAGGAGGCTTCACACTCATAGTTTTATATCACCTGCCTCACTGAGGCTGGAGCGAATATTCCCAATTAACCTGATCTATAATGTGTCTGCACTGAATACCTCAAACACCCGTGTTATGAATAAAGAATGCACATCAGCTCCCAATCACAACTGCAACTGAAACTTAATACATTTGTGATTTTTAAGCTCTCCATGGCTTGATTTACTACATTTTCTAATTTTTTTTAAAAATGAGCTGGCCAAAGTGGGAAGTCTAATTGAGGTTGAATCAAAAATATTTAAGAACAACTGGATAGGATGGAATTCAAATCAAACAATATGAGTCTTTTATTTTAAAGCATCAAGGATCTGAGGAGTATATAGGAATTTGGAATAGTGTTAGGTTAAAAAATGTCCCTACAGATTTTTTGTTGCATCAAGAGATAGAAACATTTCTGCCATAGAAATCAAACCAAAGTGAAATTTTGGTCAATATTTTATTTCCATTGCCACTGAGGAAATTACCAGTTTGGACTCAGGTGCCTTTTACCTCCTTACTGAAAAATGGCATGCATGTTACGCAATTATAATATTTTGGTTATAAGGGTAATTTACTTATTTACATGAAGAATGGAAGATATAAAGAAAACATGAATAATGTAAATATTATTTACGATGTAAGTGAATCATCAGATTACCAACATTTGTAATTTTATTGATAATTGTAAGACTATTTTATAAATTGGTTTAAAATTTAGATTTACTTTAGGACAAGTGATCAATCTGTGCTTCTTTATATTTTTCATTGGGTCAATTTTAAGAATAGCATGTATATGGATTAACAGAATGAACAAATATAAAGGTGCCATAGTAATCAGTTCAATAGGTTTTCACTGACTGATTGATAATGTAAGGATCCCATCATTTTACTCAGGACTGTGTTTCACATCCTTTCAAGAAGGGAAAAAAGGAAGTTCTTCAGTCTTTCACACAGAGCCCTCCCTCCCCTTTTCAGTAGAAATAAAAGGGCAGGAAATAGAAAGAAAGTTGTTCAGTGAGCGTCAGAATTAAGAAAATCTATTTTCTATAGATAGCTTCTAATATTTCTTTATCTGCCTGTCACTGGGTCTTCTTCATCTCCTCTGTTGCGTTCCTCCTTTGACAGTACCTCCAAACTGCCGTGTGGTCCTGACACTCCCCCAGGTCCATGCACGTGGAGCCACCCTAACTCCTTTCCATGTGCTTACACTGCCAGCTGGGCAAGAGAAAGAAGACACTGCAACATGCCCCAGCTGTGCATGCTGTTGGGTGGTTGGTTGGGTGCCTGTTGGCTGGATGGTAGAGGACAAGGGGAACAAGTAGTTATGGAGTGCACATTGCAGTCCTTGAGTTCACTGAGCATGAACTTCCATGACTCAAATCTCAAACTGAGTTGCAATCAGTAAAGCAGTTAAAAAAAAATTAAGGGATGTCAGAGTGGGAAGGAGAGATAGGCAGACACATAGATAAATAGGTAGATAAACAGGCAGCCTGATTATATAAATTTAATGCCATTTGGGAAACAGATTGAAAGGGGAAAGAAAAATTGAAATAAAATCCACAAGTTCAAAAAAGTAGTAAATACTTTAGTTCTGAGAAACTGGAAACAATCCAAATATCCAAGTAGAACAAAAATACACGTTTGAATTTGTGCAAAAAATCTGAATTTCAAACCAGTGATGACAAAGTAGCTCACATAACAAACATAACATAAAACACAGGCTTCTTCTCCATTAGCAAGCAGTTCAGGGCAATACATGTGGCTCTGTAGAGTGAAACAGAGGGTGGGACAAATCCAGCTTCCATTGGGTGATGATTTGAACACAGAAATCGGCTGAACTAGTAAATCAGGTCACTTGCTCAGAAAGCTTCCAGGTGGGCCCAACTTCTATTATAAACCATAGGAGAATGCACATGATGTGCTGCTAAAAGTAACTTCAGACAGACAGGCAGCAAACTGTTTTGGAAGTAAGCTGAAAGAGGAGTTTACAGTAAAGAACTCTGCAAATAATGCAAACAGAAGGAGGTGGTGAGCACCAGAGAGGAAAGACAAATGTGTGTGAAAGCTCTGAAGTATGTATAGAAAATAACAAAATACAAATTGCCACGATAAATAAAGGGCAGGACAGTTTGGGGAAAATCATCTGAAACAGCAGACGGTCAACAGGAGAGAAAGGCAGTCAAGCAGGGAAGCCACAAGACTGTGATAACTGCAGAGCAGCAAATTAAAGTTTCACAGCCTGATCTGACTGCAAAAGAAAAGGCCAGGAGCCCTAAGCAAAGCTCAGGACTGTCAAGCCAAGAGGCAGAAGAGAAGCAGTACTTGTATAATGCTACCAGGGCAGGGACATAAGATCCCCCAGTAATATTAACTGCAAACTACAGAAAAGAACAGAGAAGCAGCATAGCTTACCAGGTGAACAGAGATGATTTGCACTACCATATCAAGAGGAAAGCAAACATGAACAGAGCTTCCTTGCCTGTTCAGAGCAGATCCAGAGCAGTGGGGACATTAGCTAAATTTTTCCACGATGCAAAAGTCCTAGTGGCTCATATTTCTCCTCCAAGGAAAGAAGACAGAGGTAAGCCTGTCAAGACTCCCAGTTTGAGACACTGGAAACACTGGCCCAACGCGGATGCTCATTCAGAGGCATCTCACCAGCACAAGAGACCCACTGACATGAAAAGAGTGACCAAGAGTTAATATCTGTCCACTCATTCAGCCAAACCACCTTGCCAAAAGCATGTGTGCTCTATTGCCCTGCGCCCAGGGGCTTAGCCACAAGTTGACTTGATTCTCTGCCTGACTCCTCCATTCAGTCCTCTACTTCAACAAGTGGCCATCTCACTGCTAGAGCTCCTCCTCACACTCCCCAGTTTAGCTCCGAACTGAGAAGCTTAGGTGACACCTTTGGTGTGTAGCTGCTGTTCTTCTCAGTGAATTTTTAGCCCTTCTGTGAGAACATCCCCAGCTGCAACTCTTTGTCCTATTTTCCCATCAGCGGATTGAGACCTCAAACAAGCACTAGGCCTAGCCCCACTTAAACTAACTATTGATCCCATTCAAGCCTGATCTTCCTTCAGGAGCCTATGATGATTTTTATGGCCCTAAAACACTAGTTTAGGATAATTTAGCAATTAGTCCTTTATTAGACAGCAAAGAGTTTATTTGCTTCCTGACAAAGCCCCATGTTCTCTTGTTATAGGAACTGAAAATGCCCAGGGAAGTTTTCCATCATCCTCCAAAGCTCTTCAACCTGCCATCAGCTCTCCTGCCACCAAGTGCAAGTCCCTGCCTACCTCCCCACATGCCAAGGAAATGCTTTTCCAAAGCCTGGTCCTCCTGGTGCAGACCCACTGCTGCCAGCTTCACCTCTGGTTTCAGCTGAGCTGTTTGGCTGAAGGCAATGATGGGAAGGAGCTGAGTGAAGACACATTCAGCTCCTGGTGTGTTCACCTGGAAGGCAGCAGGGAGAAGCACCACCAGCCTCCTGGTGCCCAGTGTCAGTGTTATTGCAGCACCCGTGTGATGGGCATGAGTCTCCTCCTGGATTTCTGCTGCAGTCTCACTGTTTTGATTGGATTAGTGCAAATCTTTCTTGGTTAGTTAGCATTTCCACCACCTATCTGTTTCCTTCCCTTCTTCAATCTCAGTGACTGCTGCTCTGTGCAATGTCCTGCCATTTTCCAGACAGAATCATCTCAAAACTGTTAAAAACCTTCCTCTAGGAGGAAGGCCTTAGACAACAGCCTCAGCAGCACCTTAGGCTCCTCTAAAACACCAAGGAGGCAAGGTGGCCTCTAGCCTCCCATTTCACATAAGGTCTACCATGCATTTACATGCTTTCCTCACCCTCTCTTCTTTTCGTCTTGTGAAACAGCACTGAATTCTGTGTGACAGTGTGCCTTGTTGTGGTATGATTCCTGTTCAGACACAACTTTGAGATGTCTTTGACTAGCCTTTTTCCCCCAGAAAAGCTCCCCAAAGAAGATCAGTCAGCTCAAGAGAGAAGGGTATTATTTATAACACGCATTAGCTTTTACACAGAAAGAAAAATCAAAGTGACGGAATAGAATTAGATCAGATAGCAGAGACATGAAAAGGCTCATTAACAGCTCTCCCCCACCTACAGAGTCCTTGCAAGTGGATCCCTGCTTCCAGGCTTGCTTTGAGTCACTTCAGTGGCTTTCTGAATTGCAGCAAACTCTGCAGTCCTGGAAAGTTTTGTTCCTGGGAAGGTTATCCCTAGGAAACTTTGCCTCTGTCTCTCTGGAAGCCCAGATGTTTGCCTTAACAGCCTGGTCCCTGCTGTGGCTTCTTCATGATCCTTCTTCAGCTTTGTGGTTCAGAAACTTTTCTCCCCAGGCAGACTTGGGACTGGAGCTATTTCCCCCCTCTTAGGGGTCCCTCTGGCCCTCCTCCTTCCAGGGGAACAAAACAGGCAAAGAACAAACCAGTCATGCAGGTACAATTGCTCAGAAAAAGGTACCACTCCACAGACCTATTCCTGGTCTCTCCCTCCTGGCAAGGGAGAGATTCATCTCATTTAACTTCCGCTATCCAGACCCTAGATACTGAAATCTGTTCAGGTGGCTCATCCTCCCTTGGCAGTAAGAGGAGACACTGAAGTCCCAGCGCATCTGCCCAGTCCAGGGCACCTCTCCTAAAGGAATCATCTAGGAAAAGGGATGGATACCAAGGACAGGGTGACGAATGGCAATTTTAGCCACGGTGCTGCCCCTAGGAGCTCACAGCAGCCCTTTTCTGTCTCAAGCCTAAGTATCCTTCAGTCCCTGCTTTCCATGAAATGTTCCTCCTTCCTCTACATGTGATTGATGCTTTTCATTCCTTACACTGCTGAGAGAAGTATTTGTTTAAAATATATTCTGAATGGAGATTTTTTTTTGTCAAGACCAGACACTGCCATGAGAAATTTTGTATTACAATTCCCATATTTTTCACTGAGAAACTAAACAGAGAACGAGAATAGAAATGTTTTGGAAAAATGAGTTGCATGGAGCTCATTCTGAAAGCAGGTGCACACAGGTACGCTCTGAAAAATATAGACAAATTAACTGCCACCATGAAGGGAAAGCATTAGGCAAAGCATGCTATATTTTCAGTAGTCACTTGCAAAATTGACTGACTCTGGTTTGCAGGAGCTTAACAGAGGAAGTGGATTAAATTCAGTCATGAAAATGTTCTCAGTATAAGCAGTGTCCCTACAACAGGCAGGCTTGGAAGCATCATTGCACTTTAAATTCCCAGCCTGAATTCCTCTGCAATAGCAGCCTTGTGTAGACAAGCCCTGAGGTCACTTTACTGTTCCACTTGTGCCCAAGGATTGGACACAACTATTCTAACACCAGTTTGAGTTTGGCACCTCTGGTCTATGTGACTCATTTTATCTCTATGGACCAGATCTGTGGCAGAGGTCTGTTGGCCTACAGGGAGAGAAAGGCCTGGTAGATGTATGTTTGGTATGTTCATCACCACAGGTCATGGTGGTGACTATATATACTATACTATATATATATATATATGACTTATACTAATCACAGCCGATGGAGCTGGATGGGGAAAAGATGCCTCCATGTTTGGGAAAGCGCTGTGGGAAAATGTTCTTGTCCAGCGACCCAGCAACAGGGGAGTCTAGGGGTTCCTGGTTTGCATCATCAAGGAAGGGGAAGAACCGTCTCCCTCAATGACAGGACAGCAGCTCTGTGGACAAGATGCACTTCTTTGAACTATTGACTCTTCTACTTCACTCTGCACCCCGAACAAAACAGGTCTTTCCCACGCACACAGCCCTCAGGGACTAAATGTTCATTTTATTGGAAGAACAGCATGAAGAAATAGTCTGGACCTTAACATCCCAACACATCTCGCAGCCCAGCACACTTTGCAGCACCTTGAGAAAGGGGAGACCAGTTCAGCCTGGTCTGGAGCAGGGAGTTCAGTGAGTTCTGCTAATGCAACCCAGCAAAAGGCTGGCTCACCTTTGACACCAAAGGGTGCATTTGGGGGTATGGAGTATGTTTGTTCCTGACTTCTTGGTTTCCTGATGTTGCTGTAGCAAGATAGAGAGTGGATCCAGATATCTGGGTTAGAGAGTGGAAAATAAGCAGACTTGCATGCACCTGCTCTTGATTCTGCTCTTTTCTGCTTAAAGCGTTCCTCTGTGACACACAGCTGGAGAACAACATTTCATAACAGGACTCCAGGTTGCTGGCACCTTAACAGGAATCTCATACAGGGTAAAACTTGTGATTTAATCATGGGAAGTGGCAACATTGCCTTTTAGGCAGCGTTTATTGTATTTCTCAAATGTGACCGGTTCCAGCCTTTTACCTTACTATTTCACCCTCAGCACCTGCAAGACGCCCCTGGTTGCTCTCAAGAATTGCTTGCTATCTCCTTAACTGGTCAGAGGAGACACACATCAGCCTTGATCTCCTCCCCTCCTTCCCTGTGGATCAGGAGCTTTTTATCCACCCAGTTGCCTTCCCAGGAGATGAATATTTTAAAATCCTCCTTTTTGCTATTTTACACAAACTATATAAAATGTTAAGTATGTGTCAAAGTGGCTGTTTGATGTTTTCTCTCTTCTACATGCCAGGGCTTCCCAGGCTGGAGCTCAGTAATTGATGCAGGAAAGTCCTTTCCCTGTCTCACTGGCAGGGACTCCTGCAAGAGCAGCCCTTAGCTGGCCTCGGCAAGGGCCTTTATTCGATTAACCACAGCTTGTTTGGAGCTGTTGGATAATTCATTCCTTGCACATCTCTATTGACTTATTTATTAGACTCTTTGCTCGTAGGAATGAGGATCCGTGCTTTTGTAAATTATCAAACCAGCAAAGCTGGAAAGCAGCCACGATCTGGGCACGCAGCCACCTGCGGAGGTTCTTGGATTCTGCCTTCGAGGCATCGCACTTGCGCATAGGCACGCTCACCTGCTGCGAGGTAAATGCTTATGCCTGTATACAGCCCGATTCCTAAAGACAAACTGAATAGGAAATAATAACAAATACCATAAATCATAGATTTTTAAAGAAATCAGTAGTCCAGCAAATCTAGCGTCTGGAAGTAAGTCATCGGGTATTACACGGGAAGACCTAAAGCCCAATACACATTCCACTGTGCAAATCTATATCATCAGGACAGATTGATTTCTTCCTGTACCAGCTGACTAAGTGTGAGCTTCTCCCCTGAAGCCTGAGACTTGTTAACACACATATTTTTTTCCTTCCTCACTAGTACAATGTCAGACCTGATTCTTATTCATAAAACAATTTATCGAAAGCAAATGCAAAGAGAAGCTGACAACAAAGGGAGACCTTAGAGGTCTTCTCTGTACCTCATTTGCTTTCAGAAACACCCACAGCTCCGCCCCACCTTTCATTGGTAACTTCCTTACTCATCCTGGTTCCTGCTGTGAGATTTCCGCCTCCCACTTGTGTGTGCACACCACTGTTTCCATCCTCCCTAGCTCTCAACCTCCCTTTCCCACCGTTAATGGTTCCTCACTTGAGGTTGGATCCTCTCAGTATAGAAGGATGTCTGGGCCTTTTCTAAAGGAAGGGT
>NW_010581892.1:259099-303627 GCF_000705375.1 Tinamus guttatus | reverse complement strand
GGTTTTAATAAAAGTCTTTGATGGAGCCAGTGCAGCCTTTCTCTCTTCTTTTAAAGAAATCTTGTCAGCTCCAGTCAGCCTTGCCTCCCATTCTCTGCAGCTTGCCAAAGCAGAGGGGCTGGGCAGAGCTGGGTAATGGCAATTAACAGAGGTAGCAGAAAAGTGACAGGCAAACTAGGAGCCCTGCTCCAAAAACAGGCTGGAGCCTGTAGACTGCTGGGGACCGGTCCCACCGTGACATTGTGTGAGCTGCAGAAGAGCCTTGCTGTGACAAGAGATCAGCACCATCTGAAACACCTCTCCTTTTCTTTTCTTTTGTTTGTTTGTTTTATCTGCCACTTAGAAGTGGAGCTGAGAAGCTGGAGCAAATTGAAATCTGTTGTGATGCTGCTTGAAATGGGAGTCCATCCCCGCACAGCAGCCCGGGCTCTGCTGACAGGCAGCAATCCCGGAGAGCAGCCTCCCTGGGGCCTGTCTCCTGGCTGGCAGGAGGGCAGCTGCTTTCCAGCACGCCCCGAGGGTGCCAGCGGGTCCTGCTGCAGTATTGACTGCTTCCCTGGGGACACAGGGCAGGATCTCTGCAAACAGAGATTAGGAGGAAGGATGCTCCTTCTGACATAAAATCGGGGAGATGCTGCTGCATAGAACTGGAGAAGAGTGAGCAGAAGACCAGTGCTGATGAGTTGCCTGCTAAGTCCTGGCCTTGTTGTGCTGCATAAATACCTTTGTTTTTGGACAGGATCAGTCTGACTGTTGTCCTCTCCTCAGCTCCCCTGCTTTTGCCTGTTCCTTCATCCATATAGTGTTGGATGGATGCTGTAGTGTCTTGACACTCCTCAGGAGGACATCAGCAGGCTGGTCTGAGAGGCTGCTCCTCAGTGTGAATCGAGACAGCATTTCTGGTGGTTAAAGGACCTGCCCATCCACACCACAGAGCCATTGGTAGCAGCTGTGTTCAGATGGTTCAGATGCAGCACAGAGACTGGCCCCTGCACCAGTCTGGGCCTCTGACAGCTCACCTGAAGCACTTGTGCTGAAAATCTTTCTTGTCCCGAAATCCTCAGGGGAGGGGTTGATTCAATAGCAAAAGAGGAAGAGGTGGATGGGAAGATGAGGTAATTAACCAGGTCCACTCTGTAGCCCAGTCAGGGAAGCTGGAAATGGAGTGCAGCACAAGCATCCTTAATCCCAACCTGCTGCTCTCTCCACTAAGCCGTGTCATCTCCGCAAGAACTCTTCTTCAGGATGGGAGAAAACTGCCCATCTGCAGAGGGTGATCTGTCCTGGGGTGCCTACCTATCCTGCCTGGGCTGGACCCCTCCCGATATGTGGTCCTGGTCATTTCACTGTCGGTACCTTCTAGGCAGCAGTATCATTTTCAAAAGCAACTCCTGGTATTTTGAAACTTTGCACAACAAGTGAAGAAGCCGTATTCATTGTGTTTCTTGTCTTGGAGAAGAAGGAGGCTTGAAACAGACATTTCCCCTCCATTTCCAAGAAGGTGCTTTAATGAGCAGGAGAGATCAGGAGATGAATGGGGAGGCAGGAATGGAGAGGCAGGAAGTTTCAGCTCCCAGAGGCTAAAGTGAGATTGAAGTCAGGTCTTCTCCTATCAAGGTGAATGCTCTATGCGTGTTACTCTTCTGCCAGACATGGTGATACCAGTGCCACCTTTTTCTCCTCTGGAGGTGTGCAATTCTCAGCCTAACAGATGAGTTCTGGATACCATCTGTGTGCAGAGTTATCATGGACCACTTGTTGGAGATGCACAGCCTGGCTAGAGAAACTGCAGATGCAACTTCCTGGCCCTCTGAACTGTTTTGCTAGGGAGAACTAAGCACTTGCTCCACAGTAACAGCATTATTTGTCTGGGAAGTACATTAGTACTACCTGTTGCTTGCATTAGTGACTCAGAAATTGCATTAGCTATTACAGTGTTATATGACTTACAGCAACAAATTGTTGAGAAACATCTGCAGAAAGATACCATAGCTGTGGAATAACATGCAGCCCCATGATTATTAATTGTCTGTCATTTGTGTTGACCTTATGTAAGACTACGTTCAATAAATAAGTTGGACAATTAGAACTTAATAGGGTCCATCAAGGCCACTTCCTAACAGTGCTTTCTAGCACTCGTGTTGCCTCATTAGCCCTGTCACCCAGGGCAGCTCCTATTGCACAGTGACTGCCCTGTCTGCTTCCAGGCTCTGCTAAGTGTTTCTAGCCCTGCTCAGCAGCTTTAACCTGCAGGAGTTCTTGGCGAGCACACTCACCTAATCATGATGAACCCTGCTGCCTCATCTTAGCAAAGTGGAGCAAAATTAGCTCGATCCCAGGAGACGCAGGCTTAAGCCAGACAGGATCTCTGCTGTCCTTCTCTCTGCTGGAGAGAGGGGACAGAATCAAGCAAGAAATTTCCAGAAGGTGCCAGGCTGAACTGTTCTCCAGGCTCCAGCACACGTATAGCAGTGGCCTGGTGGCAAGGGTTGTCCCAAGACACATAGTTTCATGCCTACCATCTGATCCAGCGTTTTGGTCATAGAGTTTCTGGGCTGAGTTATGGTCCGTGAAGCCTCCAGCAGGACCCAGGAGTGATGTCTGCATTGCTGTGTTGTCTGTCACACCATGGTGGTTACTAGGGGGTATGGTGGCTCTGGTGCTGGTTCGTCCTTGCCCTGTGGCAGTGGCCAGAGCTCTTTAGTCAGGACATTCACCATAGAAAATGAGACTCCTGAGAAAAATCACAAGTGAATGTAACCAGTTTATGCCACTAGCCAAGCCTGAGGAAGCTTTCAAACTCTTGAGCAAAGCGGGTCTTCCATCTCAGAGAAGGATCAGGCAGCTGTCAGAGAAGCAGAAGGGCAACTTTGCCTGAGAAATAGGTTGTAATGACACCAGAAAATGGATGCTAAGCTGGCAATCAGGGATCTTGTCCAGGTAATACAGCCAGTAATTTCCAAACTGTAAGAGCTACTGGCGGCACTTGTGAGTACACTAAGGAGTCTAAGCTATTGACTGATTCAGCAAAACATATGATGGTGCTTTGAATCTGGAAACATTCCAGAGTATTAAAGAAATACTCTCTATTCCAGAAAGACATGCTGTACCCCAAATTCAAGAAATTGCATGGAATGGCAAATTAATACGAAGTGTGTAAGCAGTCTCTACATTTCATACAGGGTCCAGGCCTCTTCTGGGATAATGTTCCCTTGTTACTAAACAAGAGAAGGTCCCTGTGCACCATCCATGGACAATGTTTCCCATCCCCACTCCTTGTCCCAACCTGCTTGGTCTCTTGCAAGGTGCATGCTCCCTTTAGGCAGAAGACAGCCCGGAACATGGACCTTCTGTTTCTTGTGCAGTGATCAACATGCTAGAAAGTTGCATACCTATTGCCATGCCCACCATCTCTAATTTAAAAGTTTAATTAGTCTCAGCACTGAGAAGAGTTCCTCAGGGGTCTCTCTTAACTCCAGTACTATTTAGTGTTCTCATTAATGACCCAGATGATGGAAGAACTAGTAGGCTTATTTCATTTCCAAGACAATGGCAAGTTTTGAGAGGCTCTACGAACCCAGAAGGACAGGATTAGAATTCCCAGTCTCTTCATGAATTATAGAAGCAGTCAGAAAAAAAAAAAGGGGGAGGGGGAAAGAAAAAAGAAAAGAAAAAACAGGAAAAAAGAAAAAAACAGGATATAATTCTACAAGGAGAACTGCGAGGGTCCGGTTCTTGGCAGAAAATGGCTTGGAAGTGTCCCAGAGAGAAAATGAGGCAACAGGACAAACCAACAAGAAAAACCAAACCAAAGCAGGAAAAAAAAAAAAAAAAAAAAGTATGTTTCATTCTAGGGGTCGTGCACATGGGTATCATACACATAAAATAGTACGAGGTCTTTCTCCTGCTGTTCTCTGCTAAGATTTCAAGTGAAATAATTTTTCTAACTGCCAGAACAGTATTTTGAGCAAGGAAAGGACCACTTGGGGCACATTCTAGAGTGAATAACAAGAATGGTCAAAGATTAGGAAAAAATTGGACCCATCAGGCATTACTCACAGCATTAGGCAAGGTAGAAACTATGAAGACACATCTCTGTAAAGGAAGGAATCTATGTAAAGGAAGGGAAAACAAAACTTACCTCCCACAGTGGGCAGGACAAGAAGCTTAAATGGCAGCTTTTCAGGCGTTAGGAAAGTCCACCTCTCTGGACAGTAAAGCACTGATAGGGACTGTCTGGAAGAGTTGGAATCCTTATCACTAGTGGTGTTCTGGATCATGATAGAAAAATATTCATTGGCAATGACCCAAATAGAATTGATCATGCCTTGTGGCAGTAGTTAGACAAGATCATCTTTTATTATCTTTTCCCACTCTATATTTTTCAAAAAAAAAACCCTGAGAATTCATGATTAAGTAGAAAATTTGTAGTGGAGTTAGCTTGAAGGTGTTCCTTTTCGGCTAAGGCAGAATAGGACATAGAGAATAAAGTCTCAAGCAAATGAATGAGCCTATGCAACAGGTCCACAAGACCAACACACCCTACAAAGCCCAACACTCCCTGCCCAGCACCCGGTGTGAGCAGTGTCACCACTACACATCCACTTGGAACAGGCCAGAACAATCAGCTCTCTTTGTGAGCACGGTGCAGTTTATAACAGGCCAGAAGTATCTTTTTTTTTTCCTATCTTTTAGTAAAAATACTGTTTTCATCAAAACTGTAGTTTGTAAAACAGATTTATTTATGTGGAAAGCATGGCAAAATAAATCCTCTTTTCTGGAAATATTTGCTTTTCTTCACAGTTTTGAATTTTCATACTAATTCACCTTTTCCACACTTTCATATTAGCTTTTGTGGGATTTTTTTCTTTTCATGACACGGAACATGTTGTTCATCTGCATAAAGTTTGTGATCATTGGAGAAGTTTCATAATTAATTGTTGTCAATTGGGTGTCATAATACTTGTGAATATTCATTTATAACTCTGCTGTTATTCTGTGAGTTAACAGCAGCAAGAGTGCAGCGGCCTGAGAAGCAGGAGAGAAGCTGCACTAGCAAAGCCATGGGAGAAGGTGAGGACTGGGAGGCAGCACCCAGATGAGGTCTGAGCTCGCTGGGAGCAAACATTAGTTCTCCCTTGTGGCAAAAGACAGATCCAGGTATCTGGGAGCAACTTTGCTCCAGGACTGAGCAAAGTTGTCTCAAAGCAGGGGCAGATGGTAAACTCAGGTAATACAAGGTTCATCAGGATGGGGACATCAGAAATGCATGTCAGCAATGTACAACAACGTACACAGCATCCTGCCAGCTTCCATGGCCAAGCAGGGAGAAAAGGATCTGACTCAGCATCACCAGAGAGGAAGAGGAGGCAGTTTTCTGAGCAATAAACACTGAGGGGGACCCCAAGTGATAGTTTGTATAGGGAGGGGGTGACTGTAATGGGTATATGCATCCCCATTCTCATATCTGTCTCATGCCTGGAGACGTGTCGTGTCTCATTAGACATAATGTGAGGGGTGAACCTGGAAACTGTAAAGTTAGAAAGAAAAGGATGTTTGTGTAATAAATTCTTCCTATGTAATTTATAAAATATAGTGACAGCCTTAAAAGTAATGTAGTGATCCAAAAAATGTTTAAAATAGCTGAGGTGACATTTGCCAAATGAGCACCATTTACGTGTCAGGAGAGAAGTGTCTATTGTGTAAAGCCCGTGCTATGAGATCAGTCATCTGCGTAACTGGTGTGTCCCAGGAGCTACCTGTTCAAAACTAGCACTGTAGCACTGCCATAAGGTCATCAATAACCTTATATAACCCAAACTTTGCATGGTGTATGATGCATATTGTACTGTAAAGGTCTGATTTACAAAGTATGTAAATGTCTGAGGACAGGTGTCCAGTGAAGGCTTCGACCTTCCAAGCAGAGAGAAAAACAAGAATGCAAGCGTATTTTCTTAGAATAAAGAATGAGACAGTACAAGAAAAATGAGATATTCTAGAGAATAGATTTTGCATTCTATTTGCATAGTAAAGAAGCTAATAACTCCTGGGCTAAACATTTAGCCTTGGTGAGATGGTGTTTGAAGCAGGGGATGTTGCTTTGTGATCAGGTCTGTGGGGTGTTAGCAACAAAGTCAAGATCAGCTTTATTCTCTTTTTGTGGCTCCTCTCCAGTTTGTAATAAAGTGCCTAGTCATGAACTTTGCATCAAGTGTTAATGCACTTGATTATCATTTTTCTTTATTTAATCTAGTATTGAGAAGGACATATCTCATATCTCTCTCAGTGCTAGCCCACTTGGCCCCTGATAGATAGTCGTTGTCTTCCTAGCATACCTGCTAAGAACACCTGCTAGTCTGCTTAGCAGGCCCGCTAAGGAATTAGCTCCCAGTTCCTTAGCAGGCCTGGGAGTCTTCTGTGGCTGTAGCTTTTTGTCTTTAAACAGAGTGAGTGATGGGTAGGAACCACTCGGTGTGGATGAGCTCCCAGTAAACATCCTCCCTGGCTGCATGTGATCTCCAAGGTGGAGAAGACGGGGAGGCAACAGGTTCCCCAGGTACCTATAGGAACACTGCCCAGCTCCTGTGAGCGACCGTGACAGCAGCATTTGTCAGTCACAATCCCTCTCCCAAAGCTGTTACTGCCAGCAGATCTGCTGAGTTTTCACGGAACCACGAGCCCAAACTGGACAAGGCAACACATGGCCATGGTGATGCAGAGTGGGAGTGGGAGCAGGGAAGCCCCTGGTTCTTGCTGTGACAAGCCTCAGCAGATGCCCGCTGCAAGGACGTTTCACCTCTCCTTTGGAGGTTGTTTGCCTGTTCGTGTTTGTTTGTTTAGAGGGGGTTATGTTTTGTTTTGTTTGATTTGTAATTCAATATGTTAAAGCAGGCAGAGAAGTGAAAATTGCCGGTACCATCTGCTGGTAGCAGTCAGCAAAAATGCTGTTAATGATTGATCTTTTCCTCCCACTCCCCTCTTCAGAATACATACATGTATCTGACAACCCTGAGACAATCCTGTGCTTGGTAGAGTGCATCTCTGGGCAGGCAGAAAAGGAGGGGGTTTCAGTTATCCCAGGTCTTCTTGACCTAAACCACATTTCACCTGAGAGATCTACACCTCAAGGCTTCATGATAATCCTCTCTGTAGACTTATTGGTCACCCAGTCGAGCTCAAGAAAGTCCTGGTTTCCCTCTGGAGAGAGTGTGCATGAAAACAGGCCAGGCTGAACCTGCAGAGCTCTGCAGCACCATCCTCACCAGAAACGAGTCTAAAGGCTGTTTACAGCAGCTTTGCTCCATGGACTCCTGTTTCAGGAGCTGAGCACTTCCTAGCCACATTACCTGAGATGCACAGGAGGCTTCTCATTGCCCTTGTAGGCCATATTAAATGCTCCTTCTCCAGCTGCCCCACTTCTCTACGACAAGTTGGAATGAGCCGACACACTGGCACTCACCCTTTGCCTTCCCTCACCCCATAGCCCACACGGGAGTTTCTAACCACCCACCAGTCAGGTAGAGAAATAATAGTCTGTGAAACAGCTTCTTCATAGTGCAATTAACCCCTGTGCTCAACTCTTATCTCCACTCGTTAGGAGGAGGAAGCACGTGGCCAAGTGATTTACTAAGGAGCGAGCAGGGACACTGACAAGAGGCAAAGCAGAGGGTCAGCCACTGAAGTGCCAGCTCATCTGTAGAGCAAGCCGGTCCTCGTGCTGTTCAAAGAGCCCCTGCACGGGGCTGCCTGCGATCTCTTCTCCTCCATACCCTGGGTGAATTCATAACAGGCCAGGTCTGCGCTCTGGCTCTGCCAGATCGATCGTTGCTGCTTCTCCCCTGTTCTTCCTACCCTCCCCCATTCCATATTTCCCATGAAAAAATACATTTTTTGCCATGTGTCTAGAAAAAAATACAGTGCAATTACACATTTTTATAGCATGCCTTTCATAGCTTATCGCAAAGCCCTGCGCATAAAAAAATGAATTGCATAAATTTTAAAGACATGTAATGCATACAGTTAAAATCATGCTGCAACAGCAATAGAAACAGGTGTGTGCTTAAAGCGAGATTTAAAGCAGGGACGTGAGTTGCAACCTGGAGCTGCTGGGATGAGGCAGCCAGGCAGAAAGGAGCTGTAAGCACACACTGATTGCTGAGATGGGGAGAAGGGCTGTAAATCTCAGTGGAAGCAAAGAAGACATCCAAGAGTAGAGAGAGGGAGGATGAGGATAGGTACCTAGGAATTTAATCCTTGCAGGAATGATGCTCTATTGCTGTCCTGAGATTGTGTTGGACAGCAAAAAGCTCAGAGTTTGAAGCACCATTTCCACCTCCAATTCTAGCCTGCATAGATACAAGTTTGACTAGAAGCCTGGTGCCCCTCCAAAACCTCTGGGAGACGTGTTCACTGCTGCCTACAATGCCAGACCTTGGCTATATCTGGGCCAGATGGAGGCTGGGCTGGTTGCAGGACCACAGATGGACAAGTATAGGAATCCGTGCTCAAGGAAAGTAGCCAGAAAGGGCTCCTGGGCCCTCTCAAAGAGGTATTTGTGCACTTCAGTGAGGCCTATCACAGGGATGGAAAGATGAAGCTGACCTGCAGCTAGGCTCACATACACAGGATGTCCAAGCAAGCCCATGCCCCTACCCATCTGTGAAGAAGAGTGAAGAAGTTACGGGAACATCGAGCTTTCCTCTGTCCAATTCCCACTATAGCTCAGCAGACAGGGAAAATGAAAAGACTCCTTATTCCTCATGATCAGCCCAGAGGCTGTCTCTGTACTGAGGGTCATCTGGCCAATCCCCTGAACAAGAGATCTCAAGCAAGGACCCATCCGCGGGCAAGCAGCATCAAATTGGGTAGTCCAGGTCCAAGTGCCCTCATGGACTGCTGAGAACTTGCTTAGTGCTGAGGGACTCAATCTGCATGGTCACATTCCCTGCAGCTACCTTTTCTGGTCCTTTCTATTTGACTGTGAATAGAGTGAAGATGGAAGCCCAGTTGTACCATGCTGGAAATGTGAACTTATACTAGCAATCCTCAATAAAATATCACTTTCTTTCTTTGTCCCTGAGTCCAGTAAACATGGTGCACACCAACCCTGATACACAGGACAATAAATGGAATTATGGTTTTCCTCCCATTCTTATTTAGTCCAGAATAACAACCCAGGGATGCCCAGATGCAGCCCATGCTTCAAAACAGAAAACTCTGCACATGTATAAAGGATGGGGTTATGGTGAGATCTCTCCTTGCTCACAGCATCCTTCCTAGCTGGTCCCATCTCCAGGGTTACTCTCTGATCAACCTCCTACTCCTCTGCACTGCCACCAGTTCCACACAGCACCTTGTTTCTTTCCTCATCCTTTGGGACCTGACTGGACGCGTTTGCCCTGCTCTTTCCAGGAGCCTCCTTGGCTCCATGGAGCTGCAAGCTTGCTGCTGACCCTGCTCTTCCTTTTCTTTTCTCTCTGACTCATCTTTGCCCCATTTCTCCCATAGGACAGAAAGCACCTGCTCCCCGGAGGTTCCATCTTCCCTGCTGATGCAGCTTGCAGCAGCTGCTGTGGGCAAACAGTGCCTTCTTGTTGATAGCCCAGCCACTGCTTTTGAAAGGAATATGACATACAAGTGTAAACGGCTGCAAACAGGCAGGCGAACAACACAGATACCATCTATCACAGAAGTGTTTTCTCACTCCTGAGAGCTCAGATAGGAAAATTTATTTTCCTGGCTTTCTAGATAAGGTCTTAAGTTGGTGCTATTTAAACTTTCAGTAGAAAATCTTTCTCTAGAAATCAATCTATGTCCCTTTCTACTAGCCAGATGGGTCACATACCTACTTATCTTAGCCCTATCACCTCCCACATTTCTTGACTCATCTCCCCACCACCTGCTTCCCATTCCTTCTACTCCAGCATCACATGTGGTCTCCTTCCAACTCACTCTCTGTCCCTGATGAGCTCCTGCAGCAAGCCGGCTCCTCTTCCCCCTCTCCCTTCTTTCTCTTCACTGATCCTTGCCTGTGTTGCTGACAGCTTATCACGGTCCTCTCAAGGTTTGACACAGGTCTCCTTCCTCTCCTCCCTCTGCTCTCTCTTCACCCATGTCACCTATTTTCCAATGTGATTCTCACATCCAGCCTGGCCTCCTCAGCATTGCCCAACCGGAGGATGATAGGGGATGATGATGATAGCCCACCATGCTGAGAATTTCAGTTTCTACTGAGATTCTGCTCAGCTCTCCTGTCCAGTTCTAGAAAAGCTCTTCTGGGGCCTGACACCAAGGGCAGGATGCATTCCTATAAGATCTCATGTGGGACATGGCTGCTCAGGGTCATACCTGCACACCTCTTCTCTTCAGTTCCCTAAAGTTCCTGGTGGACCCATGGCTCTTTGAAGGAGGATCTGGGACATGCAGCAAGGTGATTTTCTGGCATCTGGTCTTGGCCAGCTGCCCTGGCACCAAAACTATTTGTCCATGCCTCTGTTTTTTTGTCCATGATATGTAAGTTACCCAAAGCAGGACAATCTGCCAAATGAACTCCAGGCAACATGAGCTGAAGTGAGTATCTGGGAAAGCTTTGAGGAGTTGATCACTCTGATCAGCTTCACTCTTTGCCATTTGCTCAGTATCACCAATACCCAACCTGATGGCCAAAGTCCTAAGAGACACAAAAGACTCTTTTTGAGATAATTTAAACTCATGTTCTTCTGTTTTACTACCAAGTCAGATTATCTACCACCACCATGGTAAGAGAGCAGGTGAAGTCTCCAGGTCCTGAAGTGACTGGTGGATCAGTAGGAGAGGCAGACAAGCAGTACAGACAGCAAAATTTCTGCTCCTCTTCATTCATCCTGTTGTTTGACTGTGGTTGGAGGAAAAGCAGGAAAGGATGTATCCCCACACAGTCACAGCAGAATTTATCAACACTTCACTTTTCAAAAGTTCATTGAAGCAGTTTTCTTGATTATTGTTAATCCAAAAATTGATTTATTACTAAATCCCACTCTTGCATCTAAGTGTTCACAAAGTCGCTGTCTGCAGAAACTCCTTTCCAAGGTCTTTGAGCCAGCACTGGCCTCACAGTGCTCCCTGTTGGTGGTCTGAGCCAACAGCTACATCTCTGAAGCTCGATGCTTCCCGAGTTAGAGAGATATGAAGCCATGGCTTAGATAGATCCTGAACTGATGATAAAGTCACTTAAAATGAACCATACTGGAAAACAACCTCAAGTCAGCCATTGCATTGGCTATGGGCCCAAAGTACGGCGTGAAACTAAACCCTACTTGCCTATGAGTGGATGGATGCCCAAGCATCTGCACTGCACTGATTCATTGAGTCCTCCTTCTCTGCTTTTGAAAGTCTGGCTTTGATTTAATTCTCAGACTTGAAAAATGCGCGTGTGGGCAGAGGGCTCACATTGCAAATTAAAGATTGTTACAGGAGGGCTTCCCAGCTGTGCATTTCATTCTGTTATCATTTAAGGGTAGCAGAGTTAGACCTCTGAATGCTGGTTATTCCAAGGCAGTCCTATCTGATGCACAGGCCATGGTACACCGGGAAGGGTTCAGCTTTGGTGGGAGGCATGGGTAACTGAGTGGTGTTCAGATGATCACGTCTACGATGACAAGTGGGCTGTGATGGTGGGCACGTTTGCCACCTTGTAGCTCTGCTTTAAGTGGGAGCATGCAGCGCTCTGGAGGCTCTTCAGTGGGTGAATTTCACCTACTGATGCCATCTCATTGCCTAGCTAAATTCTTACTGTCTTTTTCACCCACCAGCATTGCTCTTGGAATCATCAACACTTCAGTTATACAATGTTTTAAAAGAGAAAAATAGTCACAGAGCATAAAACCAAAGCAATGTAACCATAGGAAACAGTTATTCACAAATGCAGTAACCTTCAAATGTAACCAGAGGTTGCCTTTCCATTAAAACAGGGAACGGCTTCTCCACATCACCAAAGTGTGTATGAACTTCCAAAACCTTGGCACTGACTCTGCAAGCTCAAGTTTATTCACTTTCAGGAGCAGTTCATCACCGTAATGAAGACAGCTACTATAGGAACACTTAGCCAACACACAAGAAAAACATAATCCGCTCTGAGATGTGCATGGGCATGTATGCGGAGCAGGGACTCACAGTATCTCCCCAAGAAAATGGGAGAGATTCGCTCTTTATGGTGTTTGTGGATGGCTCACATCCCAGTGGAACTGGTTATGGGGAGGTCAGGTTCCTTCAGACTGGCCATGAGCTCTCACTTTGAAAGGAGACCACTGTGCAACAAGGTGACAGACCTCTGTTGTCTTAAATGTTAAAAAAGCATATGTTTAGCATATTTTGTCATACCAGAGCCTGAGGAAGCAATGTTCCATTGACATCCTGGGTGGTGAGCATTCAGTTGCACCTGGCAATTCAGAATATCCTTTTGCAGAGTGTTTTGAGTGCTGGCTTATGTGGCTGCAGAACTGCCATCCTAGCCCACGGGCAGATGCTGCCATGACTCTGTGTTTGTCATTAATCTCCCAACTACTGTTGCCATCACATAACACCAATGCCTTGCATGGGCTACCTGTCCCATGACACACTGCCCATCCCCAGGAGGATGCTCTTTCAAAAACCAGCCTGTGATATTGGAGTGAGCCTGGAGTACTATTTCTGAAGTCCCTTCTGTATCTTTCCATCTACTAGAAGCCTTTAGCTGGACCAGCTTTAAGGAAATATTGTGTCAGCTAGCAAGCTCTGTACATCTTCCCATCCAGGCAGAGAGTACTTTGATGCAAGAGGCTTGGCTGATTATTATTTATTTATTTTTTCCTTGGAAATCATCAGAGGTTTGTAGCACCAAGTTTCCTACTCCTCTACCCCACTAAGGCTGTTGAACAACTGATGCTGAGCCCTGCAAGAGGGGAGAGCCCTGCAAGATCTCAAAATCATCATGCTCTAGATGAACCGGGCAAAATGAAGAGGCCATTCCTCTTCTAAGCACAAAGGACGGGATTACTACCACTTTGCTTCACAGATCTGCTTTCAAAGTCTTGAGCCAAGACAGTCTCTGAGGCTGCCAAGGGAGATCACAGGAACTGGTACTTCCAGCACAATCTGAGTGTATTCTGGCAAACCCTCCTTCCTCCCTTAGCTTTCAGAGCACCTGGACATCCTGCCCATGTTGAGATATCTGGGTAGAAAGAGCTACTTCTGGATGGCAAGTCTCACCCAGTGTTTTATTTGTGTATCCAAGACTCTTATAAGCTTCCTAAAAGACACCCAGGCAAGACTCACTTGGGACCATAGCACCCAGACACCAGTGCCTCCATGCACACAGGCTGACTGAGCTCCTGTAACCATCACTGGAGGGCTGGGGTTTGCAGACAGGTTTTGATGTCATGCCATGCATTCTGGGGTCTCACTGGGCTGTTCTTCCAGAAGGGTTTGGGCCTCGTGCAGGTGTGTGCTCTGCATTTGCTGGTGCCATGCAGATGCCCCAGATTCACAGGTGGAACTGAACAGAGTGCCACACCAGCAGGAACTCTGATGGGCCCTTTGGCAGCCATTGCACACAGCGACACTGACAAAGAGACTCCTACGCATGGGATTTCATTTGGATACTGCATGCTACCACTAGCATCCAGTGTCAAAAGCCTGACCTGTTGCATGGCCAGAGCCCTGCATGTGGTGAAACTTGCAGATGTGACAAGCCCACCCATTCTCTACAATAAAGACAGACCATGTCTCTGAGTATCACAGCCCAGAACCTTCTAGACAGAGCATCTGTATAACTATCACCCTAAAGCACAAAGGAGAAAGGATTTCCTTTGTACCCATTAACATTGCAGCTGAAATCTGCTAGAGTTTCAGCTCCTTAAGTAGCGTCTAGTAATCCTGCTGCAAAATGAGAGAACTTAGGAAGTCTTGGTAATTACTACTTGTAAATAACCACAAAGAACACCACTTGTTTCTGTAACCTAATTAAACAGTTTCATAGGTGCTCCTGCATTCTCAGCAGGCTTCATGTTTTTGTCTTCAATCTGGTTAATCACAAAATCGCTAAGGTTGGAAGGGACCTTTGGAGATCACCTAGCCCAACCCCCCGCACGCGCAGGGACACCTAGAGCACGAGGCACAGGATTGCGTCCAAGCGGGTTTGGAAGATCACTGATTATTGACTTTGTGAAGGAAAAGAAAAATACTTTTACTCCAGACAGCACACTAGCCCCAGTTTGTTGCTGTATCTACAGGATTTGTTCCTGAACTAAGAATCATTTGCTTGAACTAAGAATCATGGGGCTATTTCACACATGAAACACAGTCTTTAAGTACTTCCCATATGGTGCTTTTCTGCTTGACCATTCATTTAACTTGCTGTACAGCTCACATAACGTTGTTTTAGCTCTCCAGCATCTGTAGAGGTATGTCACAGATACAGCAATTTCATGTATATGCTCAGAAATCAGCCCAGCTGAGTCAGTAACTCTTGTTTTGCCTTTCTTTGGGCACCCTGCAATAACAAATCCATTAATGAAACATTTAAACTCTCTTCCAAAATTATAGTAATCTTCTAATTTTATCAATTCAGTAACACACAGAAAAATGTTTCATTTCATTCTGGTTCATCTTTGACAGTGAAACACTGAAATCCTTCACAGGTGTGCAGAAAAAAGAAGAAGATGCTCTGTATTCCAGAATAGTAACTCAAAAAAATGTGGAAGACTGAGTACAACCTATAGGCCTTGCACCCCTTTATTCTCCTACAACATTCTGTAGAATAACCTGTTTTTTCTCAGTTACAGTTTTTGCTTTCTATAGTGTTCTAATGTTTCAGCACAAGCAGTCTAGCTCTCTCCTGAATGAGTAAACAAGTCAATTTTCCCCAGGCACTTTAACCCTTTCCAGACCATATGAATCCCTGAGTTCAGCATACACACACACCCCAACCTCACCATCATTAGTCTTCAAAAACAATTT
Source organism: Tinamus guttatus (assembly GCF_000705375.1). Next base: position 288,654 of record NW_010581892.1, on the reverse strand, counting down.
GCTTGCTCACCAACATAGGAAGGAGCATGCGCCAAGGCTGTCTTTTCAGCAGGGTTTTCCACACTTGCATTGGCACTGTGGCTTGATCTCACTTGTGGGGAGCAAGCAACCAAGAACTAGTTTCAGTTTTAGCTGATGCAACTTCTGTTTTCCATTGTATTCCTGGAGCAGAATCATTTAGTGTGTCTTCTGCTCTTCGACCAGTACTACTAAGGCCCCTGTTTGATAAAGAGGTACAAAACTGTGGCCCAGGGTTCACAAACTGCTATTCTTCATAGGCCGTGACATCTTTTAAAACCCTAAACACCAGGAACATCTCTGCAGGACTCACAGAAAAGTAAAGGAGCATCAACCTGTTTCTACAGACTGAATATCCGTTCCTTTTCCTTACTACAGATCAGCTCTCCCACTTAGTAGACGTGATGAGAATATCTGGCTTCTTCACTCCTGTTTGTCATTGTGCTCCTGTTTGTCACTGTTTGTCTCTATGAAGGGGGAAGAGCAGCAGAGCCATGGGACACTAATGACCAGAGAAGAACTAGTAGGATCTAGCTTTAGACTACAAATTTTCACTTAATCTATAGAGAGTGAGGTAAAAAGAGCTCAAATAGTTCAGGGAAAGCGTCTTAAGAACAGCTAGCATCTCTGGCTAACGCTGTTGAAGGATGGCTCTCACAAGTGGAGCCAGGCACCAGAGTACTTGGCTTAGGGATGCCACAGAAATGACACTGTACAAAAGGGTTCATGCAGCTTTGGGAAGGTGAACAGAAATCAGCACTTCTTAAATCAGTGAAAGCCTTGAATCCAAGCCAGGATGTCCAGGTGGGACCATTTTCATTCTGGGCTGAATTCACCATGGATGAAGAGGTGGATGAATACCTTGGGGCCCTTGTCTGTCCCAGGCATTTAATAAAGAACTACTGTAAGAAACTGTCACTCAGAGGGGATAAATAAGGTTTCCTGGTGTCTATTTTTTGCACAAGTGTATTCAGTGACATTATCAGAGGTCTGGAAAGGAGCCCTGAAGCTGGACAGCAGAGGTGTCACAAACAGCAGGGAATTTGGCCATCACAGTGAGATGAGCTCACCAAATAGCATGGGCTGAAGTGCAGATCATGCAAGATCTAAGAATCCAAAATGCAAGTCACAGTTCTGAGGGCCTGAAAGAGCAGGGAAGAGCTGTAGCCTGCACTATAGCAACTCTTAAGAGTTGCTGTGAGAGAAGGTGGCTCTTGATGTAAATCTCTGGGCATGATTTCCAGCACCAATGGTGTTTCCTGACAGACTTTCCAAAGCAGATGGGTCAGTGCTGTATGAGCTGCTGTCTGGAGGAAAATGGGGTCTGGAAGTGGAAATGTTGGGCAAGCTGGGATGCTGACCTGGATTGCATAGGACTCCTGACCGCTCTGCCAGGCCCTCTGAAAACCACATTTTAATACAGAGAACATAGTAACCTGGGAGGCTCAGGCAGCTGTTTCAGCAGACTGTGTTGTCTTTGCACTGACAGGGAAAATATGTCAGAGCAGTTGTCTGGGAGTTTGGGAAGGTGAACACAAAACCTCTTCTAAACAAACAGAAAAACAGTTGCAAGCTGCTTGGACGACAAAGAAAGGGACAGACGGCTGCTGCACTCATCTCTAGGGATCCTGTCTCCTGAGGAGAAGCAGGATCCACACAGAGTTTGGATTGGGAATGCCTAGGAGGCATGTGTTCCCACGGATGTTACACTTGGTATCTTGTGCGAGGCTTTCAGGGCACGTCCCCAGCCTGGCAGAGCATCTGCCTGTGAGCACAGAGCAGGTCTTCAGTGCACAGCGGTCACCAGCTCCTGAGCCCTCCTCCCGTTTCTCCAAACCCCTGAGTCCCAGTGACACAACCTGCCATAGATGCCAACCTGTGCTAGTGGCTTAGAAATAAAAATTCTAAAGGCATTGTGGCAAGCTCCAGTGTGAGAGCTTGTGTTTCCAGATGGAAATGGAACAACCAAGATTGACCTGGGTTGAATCTCAGTCTTTTAAGCCATTGCTCTAACTCAGGCAATGACATCATGAACGACACCATGATTGTGCCCTTGCCACCCCACAGTTCTGCCCTTGCCCCAGGGTCTTGAACTCAATCCCAATCCATTTGTTTCTTGTAGTGCCATGGCCAGGACCCTCGCACCCCTGCATCATCTTCAGCCTCCCTCTGGAGAGCAGCATGTGGCCGGGGCATTCTAAGTACATCGTGGCCTTTGTCCTTTAGGTATCTTGGGTGACACTACATCTGATTTCAGGCTCTGGACTTCTGCAGCTGAAAGGAAGCCTTTGGCACTCCCAAAACTCCTGGAATGAGCAGGGAAAAGTGGTTTGAACTGAAAGGTGGAAGTCGGGTAAAAGAACCAGCACACGAAAGGATGCCATTTTCTAGGGGGTAGTTAAGAAAAATCTGAAGGCAGAGAAGAAAGCTATAGCAGAGGTGGCATTCAGGGATGAAGCAAAGAAGGCTGTGCTATATTTTCTACAGTTTTTAATTGCACAATCATGTTCCGTTTTCATTCAGGTCTCATGCAATGTATGGGCTTGATGAGCTCTGGGGACCACATAACAAAGCAACTTCTCTCACTCCTTGTGAAAAGTGGAAAAGCTTTACTGAACAAAGCAAGGGATTGCATAAGAAGAAAGTATGTTCTCATGAGGATTCCTTCCTATCCTTGGCTTTCTTCCAGAATTTAGAGTTGAGCATAATTGTGTCTTTCTCATTTTCAGGATGCCCATTGGGAGATCCTTAGGGTCAGGTTTGCAGAAGTGCTGAGCACTCAAAACTGAAACCAACAGGAGCTGTACTTTGAACAGACGAAACATAAAGAAATGCTAAGTCCTCTGGAAAATCAAGCACAAGGGCCTCCTCTTTGGGATGGGATGAATGCACCCAAATTCAGTCTCTTTCACATATTGGTGTTCATCTTTCTGCCTCAGTTCTTGAGGGAAGAAGTGCAAGGTCGTTGCAAGGTTGTTACACAGGTGTTTTGTGGAAAAAAAATGTTAGTGCTTGTGTAACATTCATAGACTCTGATGAAAGCACCAGAGAAATACTCAAAGAGGAAATGAGTAATGCTATAGTCAATAGAGGCTTTGCATGGTAAACAGTAAACCCTGTGGCACACATCAAATGGAAAGAATTAGGAGAAATATTGAATGATTACCCAGTCATGGACTGAGATAGGGATTTTATGGAAAAGCTAGTATATTATTATGTAATTAAAGACTACATAATGCTCCTATTCAAGAAGCTGGAGCTGAGGACAGCCTTAATTCTGGCACTTAAAGTATTTGACTTGGAATATTAGCGTACCTTTAGTACAGAGTTTTAAATGTAGTTCCACAAGTATACAGGAAAAAAACCTTTATGCTTATGCCACAGGGAGCTGACAGGCTCCCTATGATTGAGCAGCTCTCTGTTATCTTACAGAGCCAAACATGATATCCAACATTTATCCTTATTAAAGAAGGCAAAGCAGAGGATGGAGGATACTTCACCAGTGACTCCCAGGTAAGGACGGCTGAGAGTTGCTGATGGCTGCTAGATTAACTTAAAAGAGCTTGTTTAGCTTCCAGAGATGCTCTATGTTTAAGCAGTCTCTGGTGAGAAAACACGTACATTTATAAATGAGGGAGTATTTTACTGCAAATGTGAAATTGGTCATGGTTTAGCTACATATTTGCAGCTTTCTATGTGAAAAACATAGCATTTTGTGCCAACATTGTGAGTTTAAAAGCATGAAATTGAAGTGAGGATGCTCATTATTAGACACAAAAGCAAGGATGATGTCAGAAAGTGAATGAGATGAGGGAGAAGAGCTCCTAGGAATGGGGGTGGGAAATGGATGCGCTGGGGTAAAGGGATCAGTAGAGCTGACAAAACATTTCCAACGAAACAGAAAAAAGAAAGTCTGAAAAAAGACAGGATGTGTACAGTTTGTGTTGAATTTGGCAAAAGGTGGCCAAAATTAATTCAGTTTCCCATTTTGAGAATGCTAGAACTTTTCGAGGGGGAGATTTTTTACTTTCAAATTTGAAAGAACATCCTGAGTCAATATTATGCCAAGGAAAAAAGTTCCAGAACTAAACTCCCTACATTATACAAGACATTTGGATACAACACTGGAGTAGAATTGAGATGCCAGTGGCATGAGAGACAAGAGCAGCCAGTGATGCAGCCGCAGAAACCAGGCCATGCTCAAGGTGTAATGTCAATGACATCGGGTAGTGCTGTGCCAGCGCTGCCCCACCATCGATGGGCCAGAGCATGCTGCAGGATGCTCTCGTGGAGAGGCAGGTTTCTTGGCCCTCCTGGACTGCTCATGAAGAGGAGAACCACAGGCCCATGTCTCTCTGCCGCTGTGCCTTAGGCATGTCCCCTGCCAGATCTGTGGTGGTGTTGGGCTGTGCCAGGAGCTAGGCAACTCTGGACTCCCATGGCCAAGTTGATGGTGGCCCCAGGGCCCCTGACCATTGCTGCTGGAGCAGGCAGCATAGCTCCCTGGATCAGCTACCCTCTAGAAAGGCTGCAGCATTAGACTCCGGCAGGTTTTTGTAAATCCACATTACCATTCTCCAAGGAGGCTGACCTTTATTCCTAAAATCAAATGTCAAAGATGTTTAGCATGAGACCAACTTCATTATACTGCAGCGAGCTACCCTTCCACATGAGGCAGCAGGACCCTTGCTCAACAAAACAGGCTCCTAGGTCTGAGGGGTGCCCAGTTCAGCCCATGGGGTTCCCATGCAATGACTGGTAGATATCACCACCATGGCTCCCTGGAAAAGGATTGCTTTGAAGGGATTTGGTTGAGAAGGAGAGGGGAACATAGCACCCTAGAATAGTTGAGCATCACTGAGTAGTTTAAAACCAATACAGACAATGGATGAGGAGAGGTATGTACAGGACAGATCTTGGGTGCATGAGCCTGCTTGGAGTCACCTGGTCTCCTCTCAAACACCTTCATCTGAGGCACCTTCAGCAGTAGGCCACCTGGCAGCAGTAGGTGAATTCATCCTTGCCTCCTCCCCTCAGGCTATATGAGTGCAACTACTCATATGTCCTCACTGATACAAGTCAAGTAGGGCCTGGACAGGTGTGTAGAGAGTAACTCACACCTGGGAGATATTTGGGCACCCTGGAGCTGCTGGTAGGGTCCAAGACCTCATTCCAGCTTCAGCCAGAGCAGCCATGGTTGTTAGTAGAACTCATTGGAAGTGGATCTTGGAAAGAGCAGGCACTTCCACAAATATTGTGCTGTATTACCAGCTGCTGGCACCTCTCCTTGAGTGGGCTGCTCTGTGGTTAGACCCTCCACACTGCCAGTGGACTGCTCTCTTACTGTTGCTTGCTTGCTGTAGGTCCTGCAGGTCCATAATCCTTGTCTCCTGGGCTTGTCTCCAGGCTACAGTCAGCACTGAGCAGAGCTGTCTTCATTTCTTGTAAATAATAAAACAATTTGAAAACTCCATGAAATGGAGAGTTAGTCCTTGATATTACGGGGATAGAAGGGGTCACTCTGAAGGTCTTATGGAGATACTTTCCTGCTCTGGTACTGTTAACCTGACCTCTAACTATTCTCACTCCCAGGAAGCCGTGGAAGAGCTATCACGCAGGGCATATGCAGTGCTTTCCATAAGTCTCCACAATTAAGCCAAATGAAGTAAAATTCAGCTTCTGTTCTTACATGGTCATGTTAGACACGTCTTGGAGTGATTACAAGACTTTACTAATCTGACAATGCTCTCTAGCTATTACAAAGGAACCAGAGGGGTAGCGAACAGCCATGTTCTCCTGGTTTCAAGCTCTTCCTCCAGCCAGGGCTTGTCATGCTCCTCCTCCTGACACTGCCTGCCATGGGATGTGCGGGTCTCAGTCTGCACTGTTCTAATCGCATTCCTTTTGTGCAAGTTTTATAGATCTACAGCCTTAACCTAGCTTAACAAAGGTTTTTCTTTGGGAATATACTTGTCAGTCCATCTGTCATGGCAACAATTCCCCATCTCCTGGCTGTCAGAGAGTCTCAATAAGCTGGGCACTTGCAGATATATGTGTCGGTAATAACAAAATACCATGGCCTAGACTACAAAATGTGATTTCCTGCAGAAAAAGACAATGTGAACTATTCTTTCTCTCTACCAGTTGGTAGAATTTATAGAGTGGTCATCAACATGTTGTCCAGGCAGAAAAAGTCTGATCTAAGTCCCCAAACAGTCCTTGCATTTGCTTTCCTTGATTGTCCCTCCAATTAACATGCCAGCAGTGTGCCCTAACAGTCAAGAAGGCCAACAGCATCCTGGGCCCTCTTAACAGGAACATGGACAGCCATCATGGGAAGTGATTGTTCTTCTTTATTCAGTGCATCTCAAGTACATCAAGAATACTGTATCCAGTTTGGAGCCCTCCAAAACAGAAAGGTTATCGACGAACGGGACTGAGATGAGTGGAGGGTGACTAAGATGGTCAGGGGCTGGAGTACTTGCCCTGTGAGGAGAGGCTGAAAGAACAGGCCTTGTTCAGCCTGAAGATGGGGAGTCTTTGAAGGGAAGGAATAGCAGCTTGACAGTATCTGCAAGAAAGTCATCAAGAAGACAAAGCCAGGCTTTTCACAGTAGTACATGGCAGAAGAACAAGAAACAGCAGCAATACATTGATATGAAAGATGTGCAGACTGCAGATAAGGAAATATTTCTCATCATTAGGATAGTCAACAAAGGAGCAAAGGATTGTTGCCCAAAAAAGGTTGTAGCATCTCTGTTCTTGGAGGTTTTCAATACCTAACTTGACAAAGCCCCGAGCCCTCTGGTTTAAGCTCATAGCTGGCCTTGCTGAGAGCAGGAGGTTGCACAAGAGACCTCCTGAGGCCCCTTCCAAACTGAATTATTTGGTGATTCCAAGATTCTCATTTATGTGTGCTGTTGATCATACTGAGAGTGTCAGACAGACCATCTTCGTCTGTTCAGCTGAGTGCTGGAATCAACAGGTACCTGTACGTACCTGTAGAAATCAAGAGAAGCATCAAAGGCTTCCCCTCTTTCCACAGACTGAAAGCAGATGGCTGCCACAAGCTGCTTCAGCTGCATGCATCCAAAATGGTGGTTGCTGTGCAACAAAAGAAACGAATGGAAATGCGACCTAGGCAACAGCTATGATTTATACATGATCTCTCACATTTTCATGACAAACAGGGCATTACAGGGTTCTAATAAGAGAGTAGACTTTGAGCAGTGCCAACAATCCAATCCAGCTATTCTGAAGAGAAACCTCAGTATCCAAAATGGACTGCAAGCTCTCTGGAGATGTATGGTGAGGACGTGACCATGAAAGCAATGGCATTGTGCAGAATCAATGCAGTGTAGGATTGAGCCAGGTAAAGAGTGAGGCACCACCAGCTAAGCAAATCACAGCTTGAGAGTCAATAAATATGGCTCTGAGATGTCCCCTGTGTGCTATATATTCAGGGCTACGTTCCAGGATATGCACCTCATGCATGCAACGTTACAGGATTTGGCTACAGAGATTCAGGCTGTTAACGTACACGGAGCAGATGGGAAAAGCTTCAGTTAACTGAACAGAATACATTAGGGGAGCCAAGAGGGAGTACTGGGCTCCAAGGATTCCCAAAGAGAGACAGTACGATTTGTAACATTGTTCTGACATCCTCCAGGCAGAAAGAAATGCTTTCCCAATGTAATGGATTAGGCTATGGCTTCGCTCCATCATGGAGATTACATGTTGTTGGCAGGCTGTCCACTTTAGAGACTGGTAACAATAGGGATCAATCCTCAAATACCCCTATGGACAGGGAGAGTGCTGTGGAAATCAGGTTCCTGCAGACCTGGCTGTGGCATGTGGCATTGCTATTCCCAGGCAAAGGACATTTCTATCCAAGTTGAGAAGAGCACCAGCAGTTGGCTCAGGCCTATGCTGAAGAGTGGATTGGGTGACTGCACGCAAACCTGTCTGCAGCTCTGTCTCCGGAAAGCTCAAACTTTGCTGGTGGGAGTCCAAAGCTTCCCGGGCTAACACTGCTTTCTAGTCTCAAGCTCCTGTCATGTGGAATGTCTCTCTGACTGATGCTCAAGGCATTTTGGTCTCCTTTCCTGAAAATACGGTTGGGAATTTGATTTGCTTGTTGCATGTTGAGGAGAATCTTGGTCTTTTCACTGGTCAACAAGCTATTAGCCAAGTCAGGGCACTTTTTTGTATCAAGATACATCTTGAATCAAGATTTTCCAAGAACACACACTTAGAATAAGGCTTCATGAATGCTATTTCTATTGTATCCTCCCATAGAAGCCCTGCGGAGATAAGGAAGTCTGGTTCCTCGCCAGTGATAGGAGCCCAGACTGAACAGTTGGTAGGATAGGAACTCAGCTCTAGAGTAGCTCAGGAGCAAGCCTTCCTCATGGAGGTAGTTTTGTAATGCCTAAAAATGTAAAACAGTTCCCAAATGACACTCTCTAACCTGAGAGTGGCACAAGTTTAATTAAAGCATTGTGTTTTTCCATATATGTGTCTGCTTTCTGAGGGAAATACATGTTTTTCAGCAAAAGCCAAACATCTCAAACTGAGCATCTCCACATAGATACTTTTGTATTCTGCATCTTGGGAGCTGTAGCTGGATTCTTCCACTCTCGTCTAGGAAACTACCCAACCACTCCAATCTCCCTTTTCCCTAGAAGAAGGGGATTTGGTACATCTTGGCTGACAAAGCCAACCAGGGAGATCAGTTGTGAAAGGAGACTAGGGGTGTGTGGTCACGCAAGAGTTTGCCAACTATACTGTTCTATGCCCTACATCTTCATGGTGTAAATGACTTGAGGATTCAGGCCTAGCATCTGATGAAAACCCCAGAGAATGCACCTTTACTTTTATCTCCAGATGAGACATGAGATCCCCGTGGAGCAGAGCACAACTGAGTGACAGCAGCTTGACCATGTGGATCCCCTGCTGGTATCCACACTGTCAGGTTTGATGGGACAGACACTACCAGAGAAGGCAAAAAAGAAAATGAGAGATTGAGCTAACACTGTGCATCTGGAATAACTGCAGCACTGACTGCTGCTGATTGCCAAAATGCTGGGTCTGGAAGCAGGGTTAAGGGAATGTAAGAAGTAATCACCTCAAATTTTTGATTGATTTCCCAATAGGTCCTGCAGATGCATGCTCAGTTTTAGAGCATTAGAGCAAATGGTAGAGGATGTGTAGTGGTCAGAGAAAGTCTGTCTTAATAAAGAAGTGACCAAATGCCATTATTCTCGGGACAAAGCTCTTCTATTTCAGGTATGCAGCTTCTTTGGGAAAATACCTTTCCTGATTCTAGGCTAACCAAGTTTGACTATCCCTTGCCATGCATAGCTCATTAATTCCTCTGAACCCTTTAAGCAAGAAGTCCCCACACAGAGGAATGTGCTTGTCCTCTGTGGTAAGAGCTGTTGGAGCCAAAGACCCGTGAGGCTGAGCTGAGGTGTCCTGGAAAAGACAACCGTTCGGTGTGAGTCCATCACTGGTGATAGGATCAGTTGCTCCCGGCTGTAACCACTTGCTTTTCCAGTAGGAAGAAGGAGTTTTCTGAGGAACACACACAAGCTGGGCAATTCTGGAAAACTCAGGCAATGAAAGAGATGTCAGATGTAACAAAGGCAGTGGCATTAAATAATTGATAGGTCCGGTAGTGCTATCAGTAGAGCTAAGGTGCCAGTCTGGCTGAGGTCCACAGATCTGCAGGATCTCAGCCAGGAAGCTCAGACTGTGTAACACAGGACAAAGTCTCAATCCAGCCCTTGTTTTCCACTCACCTATTCTTTCTAGAAAGTTATCACAAGAGGGGAGAATCTGCCACCTCTCAGGTAAGGGTTTAATCTCTTAATCTCTTCTAAAAATTCATCACTTATCTCTAGTTTTTCTTACTGTGTAAAGCTTCTGTTTCACAACCTTGGACACAAATAGACCTTTTTTGTGTGTTGCTGAAGAGCCCTCTACTGTCAGAAATGTCCCTCCCATGCAGATAATTACAAATCTTTACTAGATTATTGCCCAATACTCTCCTGGACAAACAGAACAGACCAAACCTGTTAAGTGTTTTGCTTTGAGGTAAGTTTTCAAGGAGTGGGTATGCTGTGCTTTCAGTACTGACCATTGAGAAAAAATGTGAGATGGTGACCATGTGGTCACTAAACATCCTACTGGGTATTTTGCAAGGCCAATGCTCATGGGTGGTAGAATCTCATCCAAATGCCAGTGAGGGTTATCCCTTTCTCTTTATTTAGTTTTTCCTTGAAATTCCATAGATAGGCACATTTATTTCTATTATTTAATGTTTATCCCTGAAGTTTTGGCACTCCAATACTCCACTATTCATTGTCTCATAGACATTAAAACCAAGAAAGTAACCCACTGGGGGCAATGTCCCACCTGGGCCACAGCAGCTCTATATAGGCACAAACACTACCAGACACCTTTGGGCAAGCTGAGGCACCATCTGCTATCTGGTTATGCATTGTCACATGTTCGTTGTTCCTTTTGGGAGAGAGATCCTAGGGAAACTATCCTCTCCCCATCACAGTGTGCAAACAAGAGTGTGCAAGAGGGATAGTTACATTTCTGCTCCTGTTGATGTTGTTTAGCAAACAGACCAGACCTCATCTTCCTCTTCCTCCTTCTCCTCCACTGCTTGGCCTCTCTTGGTGACAACAGGTATCACATAACTAGGACTGAAGAAACTACTGTGATATGACCTCATGACCCGGGAGCCGACTAACCATTCAGCAATGTGACAGCCAATCAATGGACCTGATTAATTAACTCCTAATAAGTTAATCTGAGCACTGAGGCGGAGAGAAGGCCTCCTGGTGAAATCAGTCCTCTGACGCCTTGCAGGCAGACGAAGGAAATCGATCCTCTGCCTGCCCCATTTATCACGGTGAAACAAAGAGTTTCATTGAATAACGATGCTGGATGGATTAAATGTCATAGTGTCATTGAAAGGAGATGTGTGTGGGCCTGTACTCACACTGAAGGTTCCAAGAGTCCCCCACCACGGAGAGAATGATGGAGTGATATTAAAGAAGAGGTGTAAAAAATCCTGCAGAGAAGAAACTATGAAGAACAATGCAGGAGAGCCTCTTTCGTGAGACCCTGAGGAACCACCAGCAATACCCTGCACATGGTCAGTTTTCATCTGCCTCTTTTGAATTTGTGTGTCTGGCAGGCCTGGACAAATGTTGTTCACGTTTCCTTTCAGCTTTGCAGGCTGACGCACAGGATTCAGTGTGCTTGGAACTTGTGTTCCCTTTTGCATTGTTCAGTTCTTTCCTCCTAAGTCAGAAAGGGAAGTTCTTGGAGAGAAAATAACACATTTCTATCTCACAATCAAAACAACATCAACAGCCCATTCGTAGCAACTTCTGGCAGCACAAGGGGGACACAGAAGTCATCAGATCAGTTCTTATCCTCAGAGTCCAGCTCTCTCCCTTCTTCCAAGTGCTCCCTTTGATTCCTCCCTGGAGCCATCCTTTTGGACTCAGGTGCTATCTCAGTCATCCTCAGACTCCAGTGTCACTTGTCAGGGACAAATTAGAATTGTCAGGGACAAATCAGACCCCTGGCTCCCTGCTTTCCCTCACAGACCTCCTAATTTGACTCACAGCCCTAGCTTGACCAGAAGAGCTAATCAGTCATCCTTTGTCCCTTCTGGGGACGAGATGGGGACTGGTCAGCCATCTTTTGTCCCTTCTTGCCTTCTCTGTCCCTAAATTTTCCTAGGAGACAACTGACAAAACACAAAATCTACCCTCTCCCCTCAGTTTCCCACCTCTCTTTCCCAGCGTCTTCTTCAAGGACTGCTATCCACAGCTCCGTTCTACTCCCATTATTCCCACAGTGTGTCTCCTGGAGAATCTGCATTCCTTTTCCAGCTTGTGGAGTTCCAGGCTTTCGTCCTGTTTCCTTCTGTTCTCCCTCTGAACCTTATCTGTGACCACATACACAGTTGACTCACATACCCAGCTCTGAATAGCTTCTTTTCATCCTGAGCAGAACTTCTGTCTTCTGTCTTTGATGTTTCCTATTGTATTTCTATGCACCACTCAACTGATTATATCTCCCTCAAACTCTTCTTAAAGTCCTTCCTCATCCTGACACCTGCCTGGATAGAATGACTTACCTCACATCGTGCCTGTTTCTCATCTGGAGGAGATTAAACTAGGCAGCTCCCATTCAAAGGCCTGAAGTTCATGGAGATGAATCCCAATCACTGTGTGCACACAGAGAGTTAATGTGCTATGACTAATGCACTGTAAATTTGTAGCCTGGCACCTTGCGTGCCAGCTTCCCTGTATGGATCTTTGATGAAATCTAATGTTTTGTGATTGCAACATCAAGTAGAGGATTTTGAGTATGGGGTAAGGTCTGAAATCAGTCTGGTGAACAGTACAGCATCTGAGCTAAGAATTGCTTGATTTAGCTACAGACAACAATAGTCTTTTAGGAATTCACTTCTTTTCTGTGACATGGTGAATCTCATGTGGTAAATTTGCCTTATTTCTTCAGGCATATTTACCTCAACTATTTACTGGTGGATCTGGAGAACATGGATGATATTTTTTGTTAACATAACAGGTATTTAACTATTTGCACTATGTCACAGGTTCTATTTGAAGTCATTTTTTTTCTAACTTACATTTCTTAAACTGGACTATCACAGATAGCAACTGAGGCACATGCAGGGAGTCTTCGTGTTTGACTAATCATTCAAATTAAGCTGCTTTATAAATATCAGGATGTTTTCACAAAAAAAAAGTTTGAATACCCAAATTCTTGTACAGACCATCAAACATCTACTAAGTGGAGTGAATCACACCCAGGGCTTGGTCTCAGGAAATTATTCAGGAACCAACTGTTCCCTCTTTTAGGTAAGTCTAGCAAGTCTTTCTGCTTGCAGAACATCTGTGAAGGACTAATGAAAACAGGCTCACCATAAGCTCCCTTTCAAAATGGATAAATATCCAGGCAATCCTTACCCATTGCTCACTCATCTTTCCACCCTTGATCACAAGGGAAGTCATAGAAAAGCCTTCAACAACCAGTCTAAGGGGGTGAGAGATCCCTTGGGCCCCTCTCTCCAGGCTGGTAATTTGGCAGTATTCATCATATGTGTTCAGGAACAGAGAAGAGACTGAATGTTGCTTGTGCAGTGCTTTCAGTTGGTTACTCCATTTTCATTGTACATTATTTCAACTGTTAGCACGATAAAATAACTATTTAGAAACAAAATCACTGGTCCAGGGAATAAAATAGTATAAAAAAACTCACAATGCCAGTAACTTCGCAGTCATCATTTGGGAGAAAGAAAATGCACCAGTCACACATTTTCAGAAGTTTGTTCTAGCAAGTCCCTATTGCATTTCTGAACCCACAAGAGGTAGCAGGGATGCTCTGTTTTCCCGGCTAAGCCACTCACTTCTCATGTGCACAGTTGAATAAGGAAAGGTCACACAAGACTGAGCAGATTATGATGATGTGCCGTCCAGGCAGTGCAATAACTGGTATTACATCCACTGATAAAAAATTGTTCCTTTAGCCCTCAAATAATACAGTGGGAAACATAAAAACAGTTCACATTCTCAAGGGAATAGTTTCTCCATGGATTTAATAGAGCTCCAGATACTATTGGTTCATTTAAGTGTCTCAGGGGATAGATTAAGTGTCCACACAATGTTTCCCAGTATCTCAGCACCTGCTCTAGAAATAATTTCTGGCCAGTTAACTACAAGTCTCATTGCCATCACATTAATTTAAATATAATGAGTGGTTTATCTGCAGACACTACACACCATAAACAGCCACTTGGTGACCAAAAACAAGACCCTTCTGCTTTAATTGCATCAAATACGGTTGTTTCACTACTTATTTTGCTATTAAGCAAAGTGGCAACACATGTAGATCAAATAAGCCACCATACAGAAGCCCAGCATCACCATTAGTGGTTTCAGTGAACATCTGCTCAAAGGATACTTAACCTTCAGGAGAGGCCATCTCATGCTCAGCATCAACCATTCCATACGCATGCACGCTCACATTTGCCAGGAGCTGAGACCAGGCTGCAGCAGCTACTATTGCAAGACAGAAACAGGAAGGTTTCCAATCACTTTCCAATGCATTCTGTCTCAAGAATTTGGGCCTGTGTAATTCCTTTTTTCAGTCGTTAATGGAGTTGTCACCTAACCCCACAATTACATCCTCACAGTTTTTTGAGAAAGGGTATTTCAAGGCCTGCATTTCCTGAAAGCCAAGGTGGTGCATTGGAGGCACCATGCCCAGTCACAAAAGGCATTAGTTATTCTACTTCCACTTTAAGATTTTAAGGAATAAACACGTGACCTTTATCTGTTTGATGCATGAGAGACCTCTGTGAGGATCCACTTTGAGGATTTTGATGCAGAAACAAGGGCAATTGCCAAGAAACGATTCAGCTCAGCTACAAGTACTGTGTGTGGTGCACAGGGAACAATTTGAGGAAGACTCAAGCCTTTGGCTCATTAAAAATTTAAGAAAGATATATAATTTTTTTCCCAGGTACTTCTCTGACTTTCATCTCCTTCAAATCCATGTCTGCATGAAGCATTTAAAAATAAATACCACAATAACTTTCTTCCTCTTTTCAGCTTTTAAAGGAAAAGCCCCATTAGTTTATAATTTTATGCATGTGCCAGGCTCTTTGTTCCTGCACGGCTCAGCAGGTCCATGCCAGTCTGTGTATTTTTGTACACACAAATAATACATTGAGAGAAAATACAGTTCAAGAAATGAGCTTTGCAGTTTGTTTTGAAGCGGGCTAGACCTGTAGCCGCAGTTACTCACTGGGGCAATAAGATACACAGCCCATGGCCAGGCTCTCTTATCTTTCCCTTTCTGCATGATCACAACAGAGGTAGCAACTGTCATCTTCATCCCACTGTGTATGTTAATGTTTGCTTTTCTTTTTCTTACAGTGTCCCACAGAGGCAATTAAACAGAGCAGGGAATTAAGCAGGGTTCGCAGTACGTCTGCATTTCCGAGAAGACATTAGTAATGATGGTTTCCCAGCTAAGGTCTTTCCTGGGTTGGGGCTCATTGCTTCCTTTGGTGTAGAGTTCTCCATATGTCCTTGGCAAGTCATGGTCCTTGGATCCCACTCTCCCAGTCTGTTGGATCAGCACGAACTATCGTTGCTGTGTTGCAATTCCTTAGGGCTGCTCTGCTGTCTTCAGAGCTGCAGCCAGGACAGTGCGTGGAGTTATGGAGAGATGCTGAATGGAAATTTATGGGTTACCTGTGGGCAGGACCAAGGCTTCAGGATAGGGAGAGTTTGCAGCCTACAAGGGCAAAGTGGGGCAAACCTTTGCGCAGACCTCCATCAGGCCAAACTTGGAAGGTCGCCCATTTTTGCCTGCTCTCTCCAGCTATGCTCCTGCCTGTGCTCCTCAGAGCTCAGATACATGGAAAGGGTCTGAGCAGACCCACTGCTCTGCTTGCTCCCATGGCTTATCTGCCATCCCCACCCATTATCCCATCTGGCTCCCTGCTGTGCTTGCTTGTTCAGCTCAGGTTGCAGGATTCAGCTCCAGTCTATCCTTGCACAAAAGCTCCAAAGCCCTCTGATAGCAGCACCACCCTCCGCACCCTGTCTGGGACACCTCATGCTGGTCTAACATTTCTTGTTGGGCTCCTGGTGAGCTCCACCAGCCGCATGGATGAGCCCCAATACACCAGTTCCAGTCACTTTTATTTGAGCTGGTGCTAAATATTCCCATCCACTTTAATTGAGACTAATGGACCTGTAAGTGCAGATCTGTTGGCAGTATGTCACAGTATGCCTGCCATATGTTGCACATTACCATCCGGAGGGGCCACATATCACAGCCCCACTTTGTAGAAACAACCACACAACCCTCTTCAGGGAATTATTGCAGCAGAGAAGTGGGCAGAGAAGCCGTGAGATTTCTAAGAGTGCTTCCACCCAGAGCGGTCCTGGTGAGCAGATATTAGAGACCTTCACAACATCTTGGGTCTCCCCTTCCTCGACATGGGCAGGGCAAAGGGTGTCCTTAACCAGGATGGGTAGTAAGGATGCTCTGTAAGGCCTCGCTATTTGTTTTCGTGGACTGCAAAAACTAAGGATATTTTTCCCCCACAGAAAATGCCTGATCTTCCCCTAAATGTTTTGCTCTTGCTTAAAAAGTTGAACCTCTTTTAGCAAAACCTGAGTGTGCTTGGCCCAGCAGTTTTTCCAGTGGAAATGTTTACTGCTGGTGGGGGCCTCCTAATCAGTAGTCTCTGTCTTCCTAAAGGCCATGTGTGTTTGCTCAGAGGGCACCTTTACTTGTGTCTGTGAGACAAGCAGAAGCCCAGCACAGCCCATGGGGGTGGCTTCAGGGCACATATGAGCCTGTGCTTTGCACTTTGCAACAACCCGTGCCAGAGAGCAGCCACCCTTTTGAGCACTTGCTTCAAAAACTGAGTATTTCCAAGTCTCAGACTCCCAGACTCTCCTTCTTTCTTCTCTTTACCTCCCTTTTTTGGATATTTTTGTTGTTGTTGCAGTAGTGATTTTGTTTTCTCTAACCAGCAAGAGTATTATATGTTGCTCTTTGCCCTTATGGAACAGTAGCAATCTCATCTGCTCTTAGCTAAAATCCTCAGGCCAGCATATGCACAGAGTAGAACAAGGTTCTACTCCTTCCTTGTGATGATCCAGCTTTAGAAGCCATCAAGATGGAAGCCATCCATATAGAAGTGATGGATGGGAATCTCAGCTGAGGGACAGAAGAGGCATCCCCATGATAAATCAGCATCCATTTCCCTCGGATGGTCTGCCTTGGGTCGAGGTAAGCAAGAGAGGGGCAACCACTCTCAGAGCACACAGGAACAGAGAAAGAGACCAGCAAATGAAGAGGCCAATCATCTCTCCTCAAACTGGTGATTTGGTATTTTTTTTGGTTGTTGTGTTTCTGTTAAAAACTTAGGCAGTCCATGAAGTTCACGAAGTCCGTAAAGTTGCGCTGGCTAACATCCAGATGAGGCCCATAGTCTTCCCTTGTCTGGGGCAGGTTTGAAGAGATTAGCCTCAGAAGACACCACCACAGCACTTTCATACTTCATTTTGCAAGATGTTCTACTCCATGAGTGCCATGAGATATTTCATTCCTCAAAAGATGTTAATTACTGCTGATTGGTTTAAGAGTTTGCTGCCAAGAATCCCTCATTTTCCTAGCAAAGGCAATGCCAGACAGATGCTCCTTGATCCAAGACCTGCAGGGTTTAACTCTTCAAGCTCTATAGTGTGTGAATATTGTCTATAGTGATTTCTGTCTCAGGCACTACTGGCAGCAAATTATTAACTTAAATTTAGGATATCAAAGCAATTCTGGTGACTTCCCTGAAAAGCAATGCTCAACTCTAATTTGCCTTTTTTTTTTCTTCAAGGATGTGCACCTTTGGAGTCTGTGAGCTCATCCAAAACTGAGCACTGTGTTCTCTTTTCTAGGATACCCACAAAGGCATATGTTGAGTGGCTGCACTTCTGCACTCATCCTTGCCTTTGGATTCTGCTTTCCCTGAAGCTACAGCTCCAGAGAGGGAAGGACGAGAGCATTGAAATAGATCCACTGCTGTTGACGGATGATGGGGACTCTCCCCAGGTCATACGAACTCCAGACCATTCCTCTTTGCTGCCACAGGTGGGATGTGCTTGTTGGCTGGGAGAGGCCTGAGGGTAAGAGCCTCACAGCAGGAAGCAATTTTACAGGAAAATGGTTGACTGATAAGGTGAGTTTTGCTTAGGAAGGATAAGAGAAGCACTCGATAAGAGCATGGGATTGCTGAAGGATGCAGAAGACAGCAGCATTCACCACCTATCCAGTTTTCCCAATTTGCCCCATTGCATCTTCCTTCCCTGATTAAACAATGGGACTCATTGCTTCCAAGTGGAAAAAAAGGGGTTCCTGCTCCTTATGAGCTTTCAGATGGTCTCATATGTTTTCTGGAGCTAAAGCCAATGTCCTTGGATTGTCCCTTGGGGGACAACCAAGAGACCAAACGCACCGATTTTCTGACAAACTTTATTGGCACAGGGCTGCCTGAGACATCAAAGGCACATCAACGTTTCGGTGTGCCAAAAGAGAGTGTGACCAGGAAGCCGTAGGCCAATGTCCTCCAGTGTTTGAGTCCATCCCATGTAGAAGGAAATGTCATGGCTTTGCATTTTATGCTTTGCTTAATTTTTTTAACAACAACATGAGACCTCCCCTTGCTCTTGTATAGTAGATAGCACCTCTGCCTAGGATTTGATGCTGTGATATTTATCCATATGAGATCATATGCCTCTCCATAGCCACCACTCATAGACACAGAAATGCCACACGGGTTTCCATTGTGACCCCAACTTCTTCCATGATTTCCAAGATGTAATCCTCCATTGTGTAATCGCTGCTGGCATTCATTGTTCCTAGATGGTGACCTTGCATCCAGCTGTATCATAGAGCACATTGTTTGATTGCATTTGCTGCGCCAGGCAAGGCAGATTGATTGTGAACTATTCACTTCAGCTATTCACTTTTCATTATTCACAGTATGAGATTCATCCCATAAATGAGGGAACTGGCTGGAATTGCTCTTTATTGGTTTTGTTCTCTGGTCATGTTCTGAGGCTTTTATAAACAGGAGGAGGGAAATTACAGGTATTTCAAAATAACCACACAAACATACCCTGCATCAATTTGTTTTAGCAAAGCCATACTTTCTGGACCTGATTCAAAAATGAGACTGGAAGAAAAAAGAACTGTTCTCTCTCTTTCCTTTCCCTCCCCTTTTTCTTTTTTTTTCAAACGCTACAGATTTTTTGTATTAAAATTGAATATCTACATCTAAAATATCTCCAACTAATGCATATTTGGGTATTTTGAGAATTTTTCTGCTTATGAAAATCAGTGAGGCAAAATCACTTTTTAGTAAAAAGAAGATCCAGAGTGTTCTGATCCCATTTGGTGGTATCACTGCCCCTTCCCTTCCATCTGCCAGCAAAGTGGTGACAACCAAGCTGTGCAAAGTCTTACACCTCCTTCTATTTCTGTGGTCTACATTAGCTTCACATATCTTGGCTTGGTCTTATAATACAGGGAATTTCCAAGCACTTTCCCATTCAAGAATAAGACACATTGGGGACTGATTCATATCCAAGAGCAAATATAAGGAGGTACATTCAGCCCTCCGCTGGCCAAGGAGTGCAAATGATTGTGCTATTTAAATAATTTCTAGGAAATGAGCTGGGAGGACAGTGTTCAATCAGTGGCAGTCACAACCCATTAAATGACTGCACTGGTTGGATCAAGTCAATGGTGCTGTGAACTGCAAAACTTCAGGAATAGATGCTTTTTCTCTCAAGAGCTTATAGTCAAATTGACTTAATATTAGCTCTATGATTTTTTTTCTGAAAAGCCCTTTCCTTCCCAGAGAAGCCACTTTTCAAAGTGACGTGTGTGAACAGTTTGGATTAAATTCCCAGCACACTTAGTTGCCTTTGCAGTCATCACACGCTACTGTTCTTCACTTAAAT
The DNA here is from genome assembly GCF_000705375.1 of Tinamus guttatus. Next base: position 269,038 of record NW_010581892.1, on the reverse strand, counting down.
CATGCTGAGCGCAACCCAGAAATGCCAGAGCAATGGATTGTAAAGTTAAATTTGCACATCCATAGCACAGAACCCTAGTGGGACTGGAATTCATATGGATAATGAGAATATCCAATTAGCAAAGTTAACAGAACATGTTTTGGAAAGGATATTACTAAACCTCCTACAGCAAGGCTGAGCCAATTTGTAACTGTTGGAGGCTGGAGTGGGATTTTCATGAGGGAAGGATCCTAGATATGCTCTGTGGGGTTCCCCTGCAAGCTCAAGGAGCTGCTGCTGCTAGAGAGCAGACCCAGCTCTGCGCTGGCCTAAGGGACGGTGCTAAGGGATGGTCTCAGTCTCAGGTGAGGAGGTGTCTGTTGGGAGGTAGGCTGGAAAAAGCACCCATCACAAAGAGCAGAAGGCCAGCCAAAGCACAGTGATGCTGCCACAGCTGGTCAAGTTGGTGCTGGCCAGCCTTTGCATATGTGGAAGAGAAGACAGCAAGTCCCTGATGAGGAGTACAAAGGGTGTTTGCTGACCGGATTTGAGGCCAGTTTGCATGCAGAGGCTGCACTCCCCTGCATGCCCAGCCTGGCTGTGGGCATTTTCACCCATGGAGACACTGGCAGGTGCAGGCACAGACAGGCTCTCCCTGAGATTTGGGCAATACTGCCATCTATACTGTGCAGCACTGTCAGCACCACAAAAGCACCATGCGTGGAGTGAACTCTCCATCCCAGCACTGCCTTCCCTCACCTGGAGAGCAGGAACTGGGAGGAGACTTCCTCAGCAAGGATTTTTTCCCTCTTAGTGCCATATGTGACAAACCCCACAGTGAAATGTGGAAGAGCGTGGGATGTCCTGGGAAGGCTCGTGCAGACGTGATGTCCTCTGGTATAAGGGGACGTGTCTCACTCCTATTGCCTGTCCTGTGCGGCCTGGCACTGTGCCCTCAACTGACAACTAACTGCAGCTCCCTCCTGGAAGAAAGATGCCTTGGGGCTCTGATGGTAACACGTCATGTGTCCCCACCAGTGGATGTATCAATACTCACTCAACTACCCTTGCTCGTACCCCTTCTGCACCAGTCCTGATTTTTCCACATCCCCAGATGCAGATAGGAGAATGTTCCTGAAGGGTGCCTAACACTGCTGCCAGAAATGGACTTTCTTTGTTCCGTGTTTGCAATCAGCACTTCAAACATCAGCCATGCTTAACAAATACATTAACACAACTGTTTACTCATGAAACATTTATGATAAATTTTGGGTTTGTTAAAAAAAAAAGGCAAACACTAAACTGAACATGAATAATGACTTAGATTAAGTGTTAGAGGAGTCTTCATTTGTACAAATGCACAGACTTCAAATCATCAGGAAAGAGCAGTACATCTTTTTAACTGCTGATTAAGCACAGAATCTGGAAGCTCTGCGGATTTCCTCCTGCATGGTCCTCCCAACAGCAGTGGCTGCCTGAAATGGCTTTGGTGACCCAGGTGCCTCACATGACCTTCACATCTTGGCAATATAGCAAGAAATGAAAGGTCACAGAAAGGTTTTTCTGTTACTATGTTTGTCTGGGCAGTAAATGCATATGTTGATGTCAGCACATAGTCTTTCCCAGGAGCCTCAGGAGTTCACTGCAGCCTCACTTACTTAACAAGCTTTTGGAAACATTTCTCTAAATCAAGTCAAGTCCTGCTTTCCTACCACAGTGGCTGCAGCAATGCTGATGGACAAGCTGGACAGTGAAGGATAGATTTTCAGGGAAACAGCTCTTTCCTAAGTATTTTGGGGCATGTTAGATGCACTTCTTAGGCACCAGACATATTCAAGCATTGTCAAATACAGATCATCCAGCTAAGAGTTAATTCTTAGTTCCATCAACCACTTGTACCTCTCAAGAAAGTGCCTCATAGAGGCAATGACACTCTGAGACCAGGATAGGGGCTGTCTGAGAGGGATCTGTGGGCAGTAGCTGCAATGCAGCTGAGTGCTCTTGTGAAGCACTTTTGGATTGCACAAAGGACATTCAGAAACATCGGTGGCTCTTCCAGGAAAGCCCATGGTTACCATGCCTTGGTAATCAAGGCATGATTTCTACAGCCTTTAGGATGAATTGCCCTCTGTGTCTAACTTATGAAGGCTTTGCCTCGCCCCTAGCACAACAGGGGAGAGCAGGCGTAGGAATAACCTGAGCAGTTATTGATGCATTGAGAACGGCCCAGGGAAGAGCAAGGTAGAGGTGATGATGCTGGCAGGAGCAGTACCTCCCCCTGTGCCAACTGCCTGCACATTCAGCCTGAACAGTGCAGCATGCAGAGGTACTGAGGCCTACAGTGCTACAAGATATTCCCCCAGCAATCAAGTGCAAACCGCAAGCAGCTCACTGACTGTGAGAGCAAGAGCTGAGGGAACATCCTCTGTGCAGCACTTTTATGCAAGCTCGTCGTTGGGTGAAAGGCATCTCTGTAAGGTCAAAGGACTTAATGAACATCAAATAGTGAAAAATAATACAAATTTAATTGAATATAGCAATAACAGCTTTACAGTGAAACACAGACCACAACAAAAAGCTGTGCACATTTTATAGGACATAGCAGCACAGATGAGACACGCATGTTTGAAAGCATTGACTACTAATGTGGTTGTGCTGCTTTGCCCCCAAGTGCATGGGTGCTGGGTCTCTACCTGCTGGTCTCACCTGGGGGAGCTGAGAGATGTCATCATTTTATGTGCTTTTGAGAAAAGAAATGCAAGGGGCTGGAAATTAGAGTGCACTGAATGCACCCTGCTCTGCAGAACTTGCTGGGTGCAAGTGGACTAGACCTGGGACTGGGTGGGGAACATCCCACCCAAGTCTTTTCCGATAGATCTGATGGCTCTTTCCTTAACCCAGCAGCACTTTTTGCATATCCGATGATTTCCAACAGCTGTGGCTTGTTGACATGTCTCCATGTCTCCTGTCAGAGTTCTCTGTGCTGTCCTTTTCATAGAATCATAGGATCATAGAATCATAGAATGCTTAGGGTTGGAAGGGACCTCTAGAGATCATCTAGTCCAACCCCCCTGCATACGCAGGGACACCTAAAGCACGTGGCACAGGACTGCATCCAAGCGGGTTTTGAAGATCTCCAGAGAAGGAGACTCCACAACCTCTCTGGGCAGCCTGTTCCAGTGCTCTGTCACCCTCACTGTTAAGAAATTTTTCCTTAAGTTCCTATGGAATTTTTGATGTTTCAGTTTCCGGCCATTTCCTCTAGTCCTATCAGTGGCCACCACTGAAAAGAGACCATCCCCGTCCTCTGCACTCCCTCCCTTGAGGTATTTATATACACTGATTAGATCCCCTCTCAGCCTTCTCTTCTCCAGGCTGAACAGGCCCAGCTCCCTCAGCCTCTCCTCACAGGGCAGATGTTCCAGGCCCCTGATCATCCTTGTAGCCCTGCGCTGGACTCTCTCCAGCAGCTCCACATCCCTCTTGTACTGTGGAGCCCAGAACTGGACACAATACTCCAGATGCGGCCTCACCAGGGCTGAGTAGAGGGGCAGGATCACCTCCCTCGACCTGCTAGAGATGCTCTTCTTAATGCAGCCCAGGATCCCATTGGCCTTCTTGGCCACGAGGGCACACTGCTGCCTCATGGTCAACTTATCATCCACCATGACACCCAGGTCTTTCCCCGCAGAGCTGCTCTCCACAAGGTCGGTCCCCAGCAATCCTCCCCGTTTGGTATCATCAGCAAACTTGCTGAGGGAGCACTCTGTGCCTTCATCCAGGTCATTGATGAATAAATTGAACAGGACTGGACCAAGGACTGACCCCTGGGGGACCCCACTAGCCACAGGCCTCCAACTAGACTCTGCACCGCTGATCACCACTCTCTGGGCCCTGCCATCCAGCCAGTTCCTAATCCATCTCACTGTGCACTCATCTATCCCACACTTCCGGAGCTTGCCCAGGAGGATGTTGTGAGGGACGGTGTCAAAAGCCTTGGTGAAGTCGAGATAGACGACATCCACCGCTCTCCCCTCGTCTATCCAGCCGGTCATTTCATCATAGAAGGCTATCAGGTTAGTCAGGCAAGATTTTCCCTTGGTGAATCCATGCTGACTACTCTTGAGCACCTTCTTGTCCTCCATGTGCCTGGAGACAACAGCCAGTATGAGCCGTTCCATCACTTTTCCGGGGACGGAGGTGAGGCTGACTGGCCTGTAGTTGCCTGGGTCCTCCTTCTTGCCTTTTTTGAAGACTGGCGTGACATTGGCCTTCTTCCAGTCTTCCGGCACCTCCCCCGTTCTCCAGGATCTTTCAAAGATGATGGAGAGCGGCTTAGCTATGGCATCTGCCAGCTCCCGCAGCACTCTGGGGTGCATCCCATCAGGGCCCATGGATTTGTGGGTATTGAGGTTCTCTGCTCAACCATTACCTACAAACCTACATGCCCAGATATACTGCTTTTCTTCCCCCTATTTTTTTAACATGCTGGGAACGATGGCAGATCTGTCCCTAGGGAACACTACATGCCAAGGTTCATCCCATGGTAGCTACAGTCCAGTGTTTCTCTGCAGGATAGGTGAAAAGAAGAGGAAAAACACGTGGATTCTTCCTATGTGTTGGGAAACTATCTTCTAGATTTCTTTGCAAAGGACCAGTGCAAATCTTGGATGCAGACAAGCAAGGAATTGATTAGGAGTAGGACATGCCCTTCTGCAGATGCGTTATCCTGAAAAATATGTCCTGTACGCACAGATGTGTCTCATTCAGAAGGCAGCAGACATCCTGAAGGATCTGCAGGTACAGTATTCTCTCCCAGAGATGCCCCAGGAGCCACTGAACTGAAAAAACAGTAATACTGGAATGGAAATCCCCGCCAAGTTGTCACTGCACTGAAACGTTCTTGCCAAAACAGCATATTGCCATTGCCGTAAGTTCTCCACCAAAACATCTGTCAGCACAGAGTGCCCTGCAAAGACAAGGCAAACACTTCTGCTGCAATTGCTCTGAACCAAAGGGTTAAAAGCTTCAGGAGTACAATTTAAGTGTCTTGTAATCTCTATGCATTTTGAAATGTCTCACTTGGGAAGATTTATCTTAAAAAATGCTAAGGTAGCTGAAAGCTCAGGGCATTGTTCTCAGTGTGGAACAAAGCTCTTTTTATACTGTGTTTTTCCCTTTTATATTTGTCTGCATTAGAAACGTTTATTTTTTTAACCCCTGTGGCATCATCAGCTTCAGCAGAAGGAAGCACAGAAAAGTGACAGGTCAGGAAGGAGGAAAGATTTTTTGATATGCTAGAGGTATTACAAGCATTGGGTCATCCTCAACCTAGGGCTGTAGATAGCATTCTGGTAAGGAAAGTCAACAAGGAAGGAAAGAGCGCATGAAGAGAATGACTAAAAGACAGAAAGAACTAACGGTTTATAAAAATAATGGCCTGCAGCTCGATTTCTCTAGAGAGACAGCATTTGGAGTACAGAAAGTGGAAAGTAAAGGCCATAAAACTTAGATTAGAGACTCTCTAAGTTCAATTTCACCCAGAATTGCAGCAGCTACGTGGCATCAGACTCACATACTTCTTGACTCACCTGCTGACTCACCTGCTCCCAACCAGGTTTATTCCCATTCCAAACACTGTAATCTGGGCATCTGCTTGGGTACTGGCAGCAGCCTCCTTTTTGTAATCTGTCACAGGGAAGAGACTCTGAGTGTCTGAGGAAATTCTCTCCTCACTGAAGTCCAGGGACAATTCTCTATCCTTTTGGCATTTCCTACAACCACAAGACATTGAGGTGCTCTGGAAGACTCCATAGCAAATATTTGGAGCATCCTGTGACAGCCAGGACAGGGACCAGAGCATTTAAGAAAGGCAGTTAGTGTTTTACTTCAAGCTTCTGCAGGAGGTTATGTTTGCTGGAAAATCAGAATTTGTCCCATGTCTGACTCCTCTTACATTTGGGTCAGTTTATGATCATGTGTCTTGGAATTCCACAGGCTGCTCTACAGTAAAACCTTGACCAACTTCTGCCCTAGATTAAAAAAAAAAAAAAGAGAGAGAGAGATCTCTGCTGCAAAGGTATACGTACACAGAGTAATAACTTTAGCACTGAGAAAGGACCATGTTCCTTTAATGGCATAAGACTACATCAGTTGAACAAAGTGCAGACATTTCAATATAACCTGCAGCATTTTAACTGCTATGCTGTGCTACAGAACCAGTGTATGTGGCCAAGGGGTTCGGCTGATGGGTGCCTTGCAAGACTCACTGATTCTGTCACAGCTTTTGCACTAGCTGTCTCTGAATGCTGAGAGCACTACGGAGAGACCTGACCAAGAGCACAGGTGTAAGAAACAAGAATCTGTACTCACCTTCTCTTTCTGTACTGGTAAATAAAAGACAGCTAAAGCGGAGTCTTTGTTCACTCCCACATATGTCCAGGCTGCTCAATTGCTTGCATAGTTCTGGGTCCAGCTTTAGCCCAAAACAGCTAGTGCTCGCCCAAAAAGGTTCCCAAGACAGTCTGGCCACAGCCTTCCTACACAAGAGAAAAGTTTGTTTAGTTGCATACATGTGAGATGAAGGGAGGCTTTTGGCTCCCAGGCAAAGAGCTGTGCCTGGTATTTACTAACATAGGCAGGAACCTCCAAGAGCTGACCACCCTGCACCCATCACTTTTACCCTACAGTCCTACTAGTTATTCTAAGCTGTGTTCCCGAACTGTAGTCTATGATAATAAAGATGCATTGTTTTGGTTCAAAAGAATGAAAATGAATCAAAAGCATTCACACACACTGCACCACTCTCCAAAATGCTTCAATGACTTGCAGTTGCTCTACAAATTCATCAGTTATTTCACTTAGCATCACCATTCACATCACTCAGTCATTTCTTCTGTACATTTTCCCAGGATCTCCAAACTTGTATTTTCTGAAGAATTACTTTGCAAAGTTGCTTTTAGTTCTGTGTTGTCTTGGACCTATTCCATTTTCCCATTAAAGAAAAAGCTGCAAGAACAGCAGCTACTTCAGCTCACTGAAGTTGTTGTTAATTTCATCAGCCTCACAGCCAGTCAAGGACCCATGTCACTCATGGTATTGTTCTCTTGCAATATTTCTGCAAACTCTTTGTATCTTTACACTATGAAATCCTATAGCGTTAGTTTTCTGATTTTATTGTTATTGAAAAAAATTCTCAGTTATATTTCTGCAGCCCTTAAGGCCTCAGATGACAGTACCCAGTATCCAGTCTGTTTTCTTTTTCTCTGATTTTCAGGTTCTGAGGTTCTTTCCACTGGACACCATGGGTTTTTGTTGTTGTTGTTTGTTTGTTTGTTTTTTCCATGCTGATAGCCACAAAGCTCGTAGCCTGTCAAGCCTGGTGCAGTCCCAGGGATATCCTTTGACCTGCACTCAGCCTAATTGAACTTAATATATCATATGCAGCCCTCTCCTTTCTGAACACAGGCTTTAACTTTCATTTTGCTGCACTCAAGTTCTTCCTTGCCTTTTGGATTTTCTCTTGTCCCTCAATAGAGCTTATTCTCATTAATTCATTCCTCACTAGGCCTGAATTCAACCAGCTGAACTAACATCACTGGATTGGAACTGAGCTTTCCTGCTAGGCCAATCTCATGTACCTTGAGTGGAGAGAAGATCAGTAGCTTTTAAGTGGCTCCTCAGTGAGGTGAGGTCTCCAGATGGTGATATTCCACTTCTCATTGGGATCTCTCCAAAGATGCAATTCAGGCTATTCTATGTTATGAGATTCTTTATCTGAAAACACAGAAAACAGCACCATCCTGCTGTGTGTCTGTGCATTACCGATTAGAAAGCAACCAGAAACAGGGAAGTGACAACTGGATATAAAGCAGATGAGACTCAGAGTCTCCCAGGAAAGGAGACTCATTTTCCTAGGTGTCATTGATGTCCTGCAGTAATTTAAAATGCTTTATTTTCCATAAACAAACTCTTATGATTCCTTAGCTATGCGAACACTTCATTCACTCTTTTTCTTCTATAGTGGATAAATTCATCTACCAAATGTAGCCATCTAGAACTGAACCATGACCTTTCTCTGTAGCTGATTGATAGAGAGAAATGAATGTGCTGCTTTCCATTCTACATGAGATCTTAAATATCAGATGATTCACACCCTACCAGAGCCCCAGCTGACCAGCTCACTTGTATACATCTACACTGCAAGAGTATAAAGCTAGGTGAGATGAACCTGATTCGACATGTCTCACGCTCATCTGTCCGCTGACCGTGGGACCTGCTAGGGAGGGCATGTCCTGTCCTGTGAAAAGTTGCATTATTATTATTATTATTTCCATATTCCTGCTCTCTGATTATGATAGAAGAAAGCCTCTTACAGAACAGTTTTGGAATACAGCCTGTCATGGTTACTCAGCCATTTCCACACTTGGGCTGTGCCCCTGAGACTGGCTCCCAGCACCTCCAAGGCAGTACCACCCAGTATAAACCCTTTAATTTGTTGGCATATGTTGTGATGGCATATGGCAAGTGAGCAGGGTTACAGAGATAACTCCTGACTTAAAATCAAACACTAGGTTGTCCTGGTTCTCTGACCTGGATTCCTGCTTAGACTGAAACCCTTACCCTAACAAGCTTTCCCTTATTCCAAGGGAGTTCCATGGGACAAGTGCAGATCTTCAGTGTGCTTTGAGAAAACTACTAACAAGGGAAATTCCAAGACTCAGCTTTTATCATTCACTGATGTGGGAACACAGGATGCACACCCTCACCATTGTCACTCACATGATGTGGAGAAGTTAATATAGCTGTGCCTTCCAGCATAACACCAGTATGTGTGGCAGCTGCTGTGTCACATCTGGTATTACAGCCTCAGGCACCTGTACCAATTCTGCAAACAGCGCGTGGCAAGGGGCATCCTGGAGAGCAGGTTTGCTGCTGCAGCACAACCTCAGGCAGCAATGATAGCAAAGGCTGATGACAGTGTTGGATGCCTGCTCTATTCTTCTGCACTCACAGTAAATTACGATAGTGCACAAGCTGGATAGACTTCTAAATCCAACTCCTAATCAAAACCTTCTATTAGAAGCTACAGGTCGCTTGTGAGGGACACTACGGTAGGAAAAGCGGGGGTACCACTAGCACATAAACCAATACTGGAGAGCTGAGCAACCAGTGAGAAAGGGACCAGTGCCTTCTCACTAAATCACAGAATAATTATGGTTGGAAAAGACCTTGAAAATCATCATGTCCAACCATAAACCCTTCACCACTATCCTTGCTAAATATTGATCTCATGTACAGCTTTATGGAAAACTGCCGGAGACGATGACTCCATTTCCCTGGGCAGCCTGAGCGTGACAACTGGCCCAGTTGATCAGGCCCAACCAACATGGGTTCATGAAAGGCAGGTCCTGCCTCACCAGCCTGACCTCCTTCTATGACTAAGTGACCCACCCAGTGCATGAGGGAAGGGCTGTGGATGTTCTCTCCTTAGGCTGCAGGAAGGCCTTTGACACCGTCTCCCGTTGCCTTCTCTTGGAGAAGACAGCAGCCCATGGCTTGGACAGGGATCCTCTTTGCTGGATGAGGAACTGTCTGGATGGCTGGGCCCAGGGAGTGGTGGTGAATGGGGTTAAAACCAGCTGGCGACCACTCATGAGGGGTGTTCCCCATGGGACAGTGTTGGGGCCAGTCTGGAGACTGGGTTCTCCCAGAGATACTTTGATTCTGCATCAGGGAGAGGGAAACGCAGATGTGCAGGAAGGAGGAGAGCTGCTCATGGGTTTTCTCCTCTGTTTTTCTCAGCACTCTCGCAGACAGCACAGGGCAGTGCAGGGCAGGGGGTCCTGGCCTTTCCCGGAGGCCTTGGGGAGACGGTGCTGCTCACAGGCACGGCAGGAGCTTGTGTGCCTCGACCTGCCGCGGGGCCAGCCCGGCCCCGCCGCGCCGGGGGGCAGCGGG
>NW_010581892.1:217384-258293 GCF_000705375.1 Tinamus guttatus | reverse complement strand
GGCCGCCATCCCTAGCAGGCCTTGGGCCTCTCCCACTTGGACACCCCCCTGGCTTACGCCACTGAAGGGAGTCTCCATCCCTTGGGAGAGCTCCCTTCCACCCCCCACACCCACGGAACCCCCTTCCCTGGGGGCATCCTTGGAAAAGCGGAGCTTTCCCTCCCCACAAATTCCCTCCCTCCCCACAAATTCCCCGTTACCAGGTGTTAGCAGGATGATGTTGTCCACGAGGCCGTTCTCTTCACAGGAAGCCTCCTGGGATTTCTCCCAGGCAGCAACCTGACTTCCCGCGTGGATCCTGGTCCCAAGGAGGCTGATGATGACACTGCTGTCAGTGGTGCAGCTCCACCGCAGAAAGCTCTTGCCGTTGGGATGCACCCAGGACTTACCGTGGAGATCCATGGAGTTGGATTTGCTTCTGCTGGGAGCAGCTCCATGCCCAGCAGCTGGCCAGGGCTCCCGCCTGGCTGGGGCCAGCACTGCGTTACCTGGAAGAAAATTCCAGAGGTACCAGGTGCTCCTCCCCTGCCAGCCCCTCAAATCCCACCCGCTTCTCCCCGCTACACCTGGCCCAGGGGCCAGCCCGCGCCCTCCTGGCTCTGTCCAGGGCCTGCCCTGTGCTTGGCCCGAGACAGGCACGGGAGTGCAGCGAGCGCTGCCTTTTATCCTGTCCCGGCCGTGATGTCACTGTGACAGTGCTGTGACATCGGTCTCCGGGATTCTTGTGGCTGCGTTGCTGGGGCCACCTGGAAACAAGCGTCAACAGAGAATTATGGAGTCATAATGGTTGGAAAAGACCTTCAAGATCGAGTCCAACTGTAAACCCTTCTACACCATCCTGCCAAACCATGTCCCTAAGCGCCTCATCCACGCATTTATGGAACACTGCCAGTGATGGTGACTTCACCAGTGCCCTGGGCAGCCGATCCCAATGCTTCACCACTCCTTCTGTGTACAAATTTGTGCTAATGTCTAACTTGAACCTCCCGCAATGTAACTTGAAGCCATGTTCTCTTGTCCTAAAGAAGCACCTAGCTGGTGCTCCACTGACTTGTTTCATAGCTTTATCACATTGTCATCTCATACCTAACTGTTCATAGACACTCCTAGGTTTCATTCATGGAACATTAGCAGCCTACCAGTTCCCAAATATGACAGCATTTGTAGTGACAATTCACACATCTGAACCAGCAGCTCTATGGGTTCCCATTTGAGTTCCTTTTCGACTCTCAGGAGATGCTATCTGGTCTTGAGGGATTCTTGACACTCGGGTTATTTTGGTGCTTCTCCTTTGGCCTCTCTGCTGCTGTGTGACCCTGCCTGACATCTGCAGCATTGAAGACCATCACAGGGTAGTCACTGAGTTTTCTGCTACATCTAATATGCCTGAGCCCCGTTTTACACTTGGTCTTCACCCAGGCCCACAAAAACCCTGGATGCCTTTAGCATCCTTTTCAGGCTGCTCTTCAATATCTTCTTTGCTCTCAATTTCCCATTTACATTTAACCTTTTTTTCAGGCTTCTCACTCAGGCATGGTTTCCATTTCTCAAGTGCTGATCTTCTCTCTATGATGCCTCCTGAACTTTCCCATTGAGTCAAGCAGGGTTATGATTAGGCCATTTTATTTTCTTTTTGGGTGGTGCACACATCTCCTTGAACTTTTATTACAGTGTTTTATTCAATATCCTCCTGGTCACTCATTGGCTTCTTGATCTATGGACCGTTCATTTTAGGAAGGATTTTATTTATTTTTTTTTTACAATTTGTCCCATTTTTGCATAGCTCCCTTTCATTAAATTGGACATCTGTGAGCTAGATTTATGTAGCCTGCTCTGTCCTACTACAGTGTTAAATGTAATAGCATTGCAGCCATATTTCCAAGCAATTTAGCCAGTAACAATTTGCAAAAGAGGTCCTGTGCTCTGCTGAAGACCAGATCGAGAACAACTTCTGTGTGTTATAAGCATCACTTGTTGTGCCCAAGAACCCTCTGTGCCTCTCATCTCAATTATGTACTGACTCAGTTCCTATAGGGAGAGGGAATCTCCGTCTATTACTACCCATACTAAACGTGCAGCTTGGCATTTCCTGACTACTCTCACCATGCTAGTCAAAGGCAGCAGGACACCAAGTACTACTTTACCACATTTTTGGTAATACAGTCTGGGATTTCCAGCCAAAAGGACTCCCAATGCATCTCTTTGATCACTTTTTTATTATCGTTGTTGCTATTATTTTTATTATTATTATGTTACACATTATATACTCTCTTCCACACAGTGCCACTCCTCGATCTATATATCCTTCTCGACTGTTACTGTGAATCTGCCAAGCTGATAATGCTGCATCCCACTGATTCTCCTCCTTTCTACCAGATCACAGATGTCTGTTATATCAGGTGCTGTTAGATACCAGACACCCTATTTTACACCACCTTATTTCTCTGGCATTGGTGCAGAAGCACTGATAAGCCTGGCTATGTTCTTTGATTCAGCATGATATTCATCAGACGCAGTGTGATCGTCCGTTTTTTGTTCCGACTGTGCCGCTTAGCTCCCACCTGTGCCTTTCAGAGGTGAATTTAACTTTAGGCACCTCTGCCCATGCATCATATAAGTTGCAAACCAGGTGCACTTTGAGTTCCCTCCAGCTCCCATCGCTCCGCAGCCCTCAAGGCCAGCTGCCCATCCTTACTGCTCTGCTTCCTCCCATCCCCAGAACTCCTCGGCTCCATGTGTAACTTAATCACTCCTTTCTGTACAGCTCTCACATCCATTCATGTACTCACAGATCTCCCTGCTTCTAATATGTGGAGCAGATTTGGTCAGAGCAGTTCTGTCATCTCACTCCCACATCTTTGGATAAGAGGGATATCTGGTCTTTTCACTTCTGAGGAAGAGTGCAGCAAAGTCACTTTCTATACATCCTTTCAGATTCCACATCTGCACAAAAGGATCTGTGCCCATGCATGGCATAGGGAGAGCTTTTGCTCACTCAGTACTTAAAGAACTGCTCTAGCCTGAGGTTAAGCAGCGTATCACAGTTTTTGTGTGAAGATCTGGCTGATTATGAATGTCCTGCAGCACCTTTCTGTACACAGAAGATCCCATAGACACCACATGTGCAAAAGGTTGCACACTCAGAAAACAGGAAAACGCGGATATGAAGTCTTCTAAGAACCTGACCCCTTCTAAGGACTACCTGGTTATTCTTGCTCATTTTTGCCCAGTTTTTCCAATACATGGAGGTTTCCTACTGCCTTCTCTTCACTGATGGCAAATGGGGAAAGGAGAAGAGGTTTGGATTAAGCAGAATTTGCAGAGAAGTGGCTGCAGAGAAGCCATTATGGGAGCAGCAGGAGAATTCACTCTCTTAGCTTGAGTTTAGAGTTCATTTTAAAAGTAATTAACTCCTGGAAGTTAATTTCTTAGAAACTTGCTTTGGGTGATGAGTTGACACTCCTGCTGTCTAAGTAACTCTGTTCTGTCCCTGAGGCAAGTATGGAGATTTAACCAGTCACTTAAGCAGTGATCCACACCTGTGGAGACTGATTTTTCCTACAGAGGGAAGCTGGTGTAGAAATCCACAGAAATGTGCAACCAATCAGCTAATGTTACTCGCATAACCACTGTTCATGTTGCAGTATCTCTTTGACCCACAGTTCAACCATTTCAGGTCTTGACGAACAGAGAGAAGGTGCAGTAACAAAGAACCTATTTTCTAATAAATAATAATATTAACACACAGCACACAACCATTGCTTTTATCAGTGGTGACAGATGGAACCATGATGGAGGGTCTAGAGGTGCTGTTAACTGACTGAAGTACAGAGCAGTGCTGTAAATCCATCTTTTTTTTCAAACAAAAGCCTCCAATGATGAGGATGTCCAAGCAGGAGACAGGCAAGGAACAACACTTCAAACAGGATGCACTCCCATCTCTGCAAGTGCATCCTTGTGCTGCGCTGCCTTGCGCAGGATTCCTGAAGGGCAGCCATACACAGTGACCAGATACATCCTTGGCAGCTCCTAGGATGGAGGTGGCCACTGCTGGGACAATTCCTGTGGTGCCCTCCTCGCTGTTGTAAATCCTCCTTTCCTGTACCGTAAAAGCCTTGCACACATGAAGCTGCACCCATCCATCACACAGTGAGGGGCTGAGCCACCAAGGCTGTGAAGGGTAAATTTTACTGCGCATCCGAGCAATGAATCACCTCACTCCCATTGGGGCCTTCCAAAAGGACTTCCTCCAGGTACGGCTGGTACAAAGCTGTGCATAAAGCTATCCATCTTTTTGATATTCCACATTATAGGAATGATTCTCTGCTGCTAGAAATGGTCCTAGCTGAGAAATGCATCTTGTATCCTTGTGTTCCAGGTTGTCTAAAATTTTTCTAACCTCTAAGGCATAGTATAACTTTCTGCCTTTGGAGCGTGCACCTGTTTTAATAAAAATAAGCTACCTGTAGAATATAAAAATAATGTAACAACCATCTGACTCTCCCCCTACAGGAATCTTGCTGTTTATTCGAGGGAAGGAGTAGTGGTGAGAAGAATGGGAAGCATTCCCTGAGTGCAGCTGGATAGAGCTCTTGGCATGAGCAGAGCACTAAGGGACGATGCAAGCCCAGGTTGTGCACCAGGGTCTGCTAACCCAGATCCCTGCTATTCTGCAGAGGCTCAGCCACAGCAGTAGGTCTCAGTAGGGAACCCAGAGTCTTAATTCATAGGCCTGGCCTGGACGCCTAAGATAACCCCCACAAAATAATGTTCTCATCGTGTTAGCTCGGTTTCTGCATCAGATTATTTCTCACTGTTATTCACAAAACCTGTCACTGTATGTGAACAAATTCTACAGTTGCCCTCTTTCAAGGATGAGTTATCTGCACCAAAGCCACTTTGCCTTCATTCTCCATTTTTTTCCTTCCTAATCCTCATTCAGTCATGCAGGAACAATACTGCATGAATTAAATGACAAAACACCAAGCCTGAATCATGTTATGGAAAGTGGCTAGTAGCCAGCTGAACTCTTCTAGGTACCCTGAATCTCTGGATGACTCATGAACACTGGCCAGAGAATCCCTTTAAGAAATGACCCATTTGAACCTCTTCACAAACAATTTGCTAACCAGAGAATGAAGCCACAGAGCCAGTTTCTCATAACCCGAATCATCCCAAACAGTATCTTTTTCTTTTTTTCTTCTTCTTCTGTGAGCTCCCCTACTAATGTGTATGGAATTGCTAGGGTATTTTAAAGATATTACTCACCAGCTCAGCATGATTAAGTGCACTCTATAATAAATATAAGGAGGGCAAAAATCTAAAAAAATGCCAGACTGGCTCAGGAGCTAAATTTCCCAGGAGCTTTAAGTGTTGCAAATAATTACAATTGCAGCAAATAATTTACAGGTTCTGTGTCACTAGGAGTTCTTGTCTTTAGCTTTTGAAGCTGTCCAGACAAAGCAGGGCTTACACTGACCAGCTGCAAATGTCCTATTCGTCTCCAAAGTTTAGCTACCTTTTGCTAGCTTCAGAGATGAGTCTCTTCTAACCCAGAATTAGAGTAAAACACTTGGTCTCAGTTTTTCTTTTGAAATCAGGAAGAGGTCAGAAAATAAATCCCTAGAAAGAGTCAGTGACTAGAAGGGGCTATATCTCCATCACATTCTTGAAGGGGCTTCTTGGAGGTGTATCCAGTGGATCAAAGCCAATGAATTAGAGCTCAAAGTATGAACAAAATACAGCTCAAGATTTTCCAGAGGATCAGCAACTTCGAGTTTTGCTGTTCCAAGGGCCAGGATATACTGCAACAGTACAAGTGGAGACAGAAGTAGAGAGAGCTCTTGAAGACCTGTTTGTTCTTCTGGCTGCAATGGGGATGAGGACTGCTGGTTGGAGGAGCAGTCCCCCAGGGTAGGAAACCAAAGCATTTCTAGTCCTCTTTAGGACTGAAACTCAGGAAACATGAACAACTGCTAGGTAAAGCTTAAGCAGGGTTTCACCTCTCTGCAAGCAGTGAGTGTTTCTAAAGAAGAGGGCAGTCAGCATCTCCCTTTCTGTACAGCACTAGTGAGCTTGGAGGTGCTTAATGTTTCTATTAGTTCTCTGCTAGCTCAGGAGGAAGGAGCAGCTGACCATGAAATAGCAGCAAGTACATCTGAAGAAGCCTAAGATGTAGCATGTGTATGTCATGTTTTTAAGTAGAGTGCACAAAGCAAAAGCAAAAACTCAGGATTAATCCAAAGCTGAAAACCCCATGTGGGGGAATAAGTAAATTCCAGACAAAGACCAAATTGTCAGTTTGCCCTTGAGTGAGAAGGAAGGATTGGGTTCTCAGACCCAGACCCTTTCCTGGAGAAAGGGGTTCAAATCTTCCTAGCTGAGGTTACTGTTGGCAATGAAGGCATTTAATGCTCCGGACCCAGAGGAATATGCTGAGCTTTCTGTTGTCCAGCAAGGTTAAATCTCGAATTTCACTGGAAGAAAACTGGGACAGAAAGAGCTCCCGAGCTCAGCATCAGAATCCACAAAGAACAGGTTTGTGTCCTTTCTCTCCTTCCTTCAGAAGTGCCCCTTTGATCCTGCTTCCTGGTTTGCAATTCATCACGCAAAACTTCTTAAAGAATCATTAGAAAGTAAAGAATCCTTACTAAAATAAACATCACTTCTACTGCTTTTCCTCTTTCTGTGGGTCAGTTATCCTAGTAAAAGAAGGAATTAGTCTAGCTTGAAATGATTTGTTCTTGAGAAATCCATACGTGGCATTTTTATTACCTTATCTTTTAGGTGACTGTAATCTAATTGCTTGGAATTGTTTTCCTGAAAATCTCCAGGCTCTAAACTATTTGTTCTATGATTCCCCCCATCCCTTACTCCCTCTTCTAAAACCAGATATTATAGTTCTCTTCCTGAGACCCTGGTCCCCTCCCCTATTCCTGTGACTCCCTAAAGGTGGAGTTAATAGTTCAGAGAGCTTGTCAGCTGAATCCTTAAGTACTGGAGGGGGAATGTCAGCAGGTGCTGTATATCTGAGTATACTGTTCTGGTTCCATAGCCTTTAACTCATCCTTTCCCACTCCTGGCTGGTCTAATCTCTTTGTAAAATGCAGGTTGTTGCATTTATCATTTTATTGCGAGTGTTGAAGAATACACTGAATTCTCCAGCCTCATCTGTGCCATCTGTCATATGCCGTTGTGGTCTCATAGGGCTAGGCTTCCCTTTGTCATTTTTTCACTTTGAAGGTATTTCTGGAGCCTTTTCTTGTGCCTTTTCTGTTCCTCGCTAGCCTGGTGCATGTTGGGAGCACTGTTTCTGTTCTAGTGCAATTGTACTACAGCTATACACTCTCTGCAGCCACATGTCCTTATTCCCATTTACTGTATGACTCTTTTTTTGAAAAAAGTCCTAAAGAGCTCCTGATACAGCCATAATGGTTCTTATTATTCTTATCTTTCCTCTGCATCAGTATTGTTTCCTTTTAAAAGTAAAAGGGAAACATTTTCCACTGACAGCCAGGCAGAGTGATTTGGAGAGACGTCAGTCACGCAGACGCGCTCTGAGGGCTCTCCAGGTGACAGGAGGCCACACGTTGAGGCAGCCTCTCAGTGAGAGGGTTTGTGGGAGGGAGCAGGCAAAATCCTGGCTGCACTGTGGGCTCATCTCTAATCTGCTCTCCCTTCCATCCCTTTCATTTTGGAATCTCACCTCTTGTCAGTGGTCATCTGGGAACAGGCTTCATGCCTGCTTAATAAACACTTAAGGCTCTATTCCCACATACTAATAGGAGGTTCTTTTAAGATGAAGCATATTATGCTAGTAGGACACGATGCCTCCGATAACAGTGATCTAGCACAGCTCATCTCTGGTCCTATCACTTTGACAGTCTCGTGAAAGATCAGGCACCTGCAGGGTCGAAGGGAATATAGACTGTGCTTGTCTGAATGGAGTTTGAATGTCTGAATGGAGTTTGAGCAAAAGATCAGCTCTAATTCAGGTATTAATACCAAATGGCAAGGGAAGCATTTTTCTTTCTGGCATGTGTTTAACAGGAATACATCAGTACAGGATAAAGCTTCCTTGTAAGACTCCAGCATTGTGATTTCTAAAGCATAGAGATATTTTTATTTTTATTAAAAAAAAAATGAGCTGAAAGACTTGTGTGAAGGTCATTTAAAGACTGCCAGACCCAAGAAAAGGGATGGAGACATTTTGTGCCAGCTTCGAAGCAATACTGGTATCAAGAAAGCTTTAGAATTTTTTTTTTCATGCTAAAATGCATCTTAATAGAAGACTAGAAGATATGGACAGGAGAGCTGGGTAATTGACCTCCAGCAGATGCACATGAATATCTTGATGTGTTCTTTAAGCTGACTTGGACAGGTCAGAAAAGGAGCCAAGAATATGAATTTTTAAAACTAGGAATGTGAGTACTTTCAGTTGTTTCCTGGCTTTAAAAGGGCCTTTCTGCAGTCTTCAGCTGGGTTTTCCTGGCTGGGGCTTGGATCAGGCACAGCGCAGGAATTCTCGGAAAACATCCAGCTGCTTGGTGTCGTTTCTCGTTTCCGTGCTTTCCTTCCCCACACTCCTCGTGTCTGCTCTTGGCACCTTTCTCCCTAGCAGACCATGCACTACAGCCTGCAATCCCAGGCTCCGGACAGGGAGAAAGCACAACAACCCTCTGGTTAGGAATTCATGGCACAGCAAGGATCCAAAGGCCAGCACTGAGCGCCAACGCCAAAAGGAGCCAGTTACAAGCTTTGTGCTCATCCCCATAATCATTAGCTCACTTTTTAGGCCAGTCTGGAGTGAAAAATCTGAGTATAAGACATGGTTAGCAACTTTTCCCTTGGGTAGTATTTGCTGCTGGTCCATGCGTGGCAGAATCCGGGAGCTTAATCAAAGCCACAGATAGCAGGGATGCCCAAGGACCACAGTGCCACCTCACTTGCAGAAGCTTAAATCTGTGGCAAGCAGTGTGTCTGCAGAGCAGCAACCTGCACCACTGGAATAATTTAGGACCTGTGGCAGGACTGGGTCTGCTCATACCTCTAGCTGGATGCAAACTATTGTATGAAGTTACAGAAGGCAGAGGGTAGCCCAGCTTCCCAGGGAAGAGCCACAGTGTCATAACTCCCCAGCTCAGCTGCATCTTCACCAGCTAGCACAGCTCAGGATGCAGCTGGAAGGCTTTTGGAGATGTCTGTAACCATAAACTGGGATTTGAATGCTGACAGCGACAAAACCTTGCAGTCAATTCACTCCCTACCCACTCCTGCTGTCTCTCATGCCTGCACTCTTTAACCAAGTGCCCTCTGCGGGCATTTACAATCTCCCTATCACCTTGATTTATCAGATGGGGCCATTAGGTCTGGTGATTAGATGGTGCGAGCTCAGCTCTATCCTTCTTTTGTTTTTTTTTGTTTTTTTTTTTTTCCCTAAATCTACAGCAGATTATTTGTTTATGACAAGGGCTGATAGTAATAAAAAAAAAAAAATCTGCCATACTCCAAATCAGATCACCATGGCAACAATGATCAAAGTTTTCCAGTTTTTCCTCAAAGATTTGCTGGGTTAGGGCTGCTTATAGACATCTTTTTTGTGTGCTTGGTTGGAGGTTTCCAGTGATTTACCCAGCAGTTATCTGAGTTTGTTTGTGGAGTTTAGCTGCTCTGCTTTGCATCCCTGCTTGTTTCTCTGTCCTCCTCCACTCTCCAGTGCCTCCTTGGACACATCTGCCCTGCTCTGCAGTCTCCTCTCCCACAACCTGCCCGTTGGTCTTGGATGACTGTTTCCTTCCAGCCCTCCCTACTACAGAGCTGCTCCTCCACAGAGACAGAGCAACATCGAGCCACCCTCACCTGCCTCCTCAATGCCACATCATCCTGGAGATGGTGGCCAGGCCCAGGGTGTCACAGCACCAGGGTCCCACATGTCAGGTGAGCGGGGTCCTGCCCTGGTGCCTCCTGGTATTGCTGGGGTTGGGCAACGCTTCTGCAAGGGAGAAAAGAGCAAATGGACTCGTGGAGAGAGGTAACCACCCCAAGCATTTCCACCATCCCTGTCTTTCAGACCTATGAGGAGCAACCTTCATGGCTTTATCAGAACCATCCTCCCTATACGGCCAATGTGCCTGATATGCAGGCTGTCCCCATCTCCACAGCACCACGCTGTGCCCTGCAATGAAAGAGGCATTGCCCTGATGGAGTTCGCTAGGGTCCCATGTGGAGATATTCTCAAATCAGAGAGTCCTCTGCCCTTATATCACTCTAGTTAGTCTGTACTTGCTAGTCTCAGATATAACTAATCCCAATGCAGAGATAAATGCACAATCCTCACACTGCTATAAAACTTTGCAGCGCCTATTTCCTGCCTTCTCCCACCTCAGATGACTCTGGACAACCATCGGACTCAGTCTGACCACATGTCTTCCCATGCAGTGTTTCATCAGGCATGTCCTCCCAGGCTGAAATCCCCTAAATCACTCTTACCCTGTCTCATGTTCCTGCTCTCTCCCACAGGATCCCAACTTTTCTAGATCAATGGACATCACTTTCATTCTTCTGCATATCTAACACAGGCCATAGTGAACCAGAGTGCCATCCTGAGCCTTAGCTGCATCCAGAGTCATTGCACCTTGCTCCTCAGACAGCAATACAGGCCAGAGCAACATGCTCTTCAGGCAGCATTTGCTTTAGTAGTAAGATTTTGGGAGCCTCAGGTCTTGATTTGTTTCTCTTCCTCATTATTATCATTGCTCTCTTTACACTGGTGCTTTATCTTATGAATATTGATTATTTTGTCTCGCTGGTTAGCGATTGTTTATTCTAAACTAACATTTTCTATTCTTACATTTCTGCACGCTAAGGTGATTTATAAAGGCAGTAAAACAAAGAGCGTTTGTTGCAGGGAACTCGAAAAGCTTTGCTGTGCTAAAGGTTCCTGGGAACGATAAATCAAAACCGGCTTTGAGTCGGGGTGTAATCTCTGCTGTGTTCACCCTCGCTCAATCTGACGATGCCATCCAGAGCTCACGTGCTCCACAAGACAGTTTTGTCCAACCCAAGCTGCCTGCAAGCCTGCAGTCTCCCCAAGCTCTGCTGTGGCCACTCTCTCCAGGGCGATTTCACTCTCTGCAATCATGCCATTATTTTCTGGGAAAAGCTAGGAGTGGCTAGACCTCCTGGAGAGGAACCACAGCAGCATGGATGTGGCTTTAAAACTGCCCTAGCTGCCTCACACTGTGGGAAGATGTCATGCCAACCCCTGCAGACATTCCCTTCCTCCACATCCATCACCCAGAGGAGCAAAGGCAATGTCTGCTGGAGCAGACGGGCACCCTCGTGTGCAGTCTGCCCATATCTGGGGCAGGAGCAATCCTGCTCCGTGGGAGGCAGCCCAGCTTTGTGCCACAGTGGGTGGTGACCGAGCTATGGGTAGCTCCATGAGCTATGGACATGTCTTGTGTGCAGACACCTGCAGCCCTCACATCATGTCCTGCACCCACAAAATATACAGATTCTGCTCTTTTCGATGAGTACGTGAAGTCTAACTAGCTGGTTAAAGGGCAGAGTGAAGGTCCAAACCCCTTTTCAGCGCATGGCTCCAAGGAACTTAGGCCGATCCTGGTGCTCCCATGCTCTGGACAGCTCCATTCATGCCTGTGCCATAGCCAGCCCACAGCTTGGAGGAAAGCCTGCCTCCTCACTCCGTCTTGGCTAGAGCAAACCACTAGTGCCTTTCGGTGGTGTGTCTGAGGAGCCAGGCACAGAGATGCTCTCTGGAGGATGCTGCTGGCAAGCGAAGGCTGCAGACGGGGTACCAGCCTGTTTGTCACAGGGTAAGCAGGGTCATGCAGCACTTCAGGAGTATTTCCAAAGAGGGAGCAGCGTGGAAGCAAGAAGAGGGAACCCAAAGGCACAGCAATTCCTTCAGCTAATGGAGAACCAAAGCACAATGGCAGATGGTGTGAGTGGAAGAATTTCCAGGTACCCTCTGGGTTGGGAGGATGATTTCCCTTTTGATTTCCTGCTCTTCCTTTATCTCTGCAAGTGCTGACCTGCAGGACTAATCAACCGCCTTTAGCTGCGCATGGGTGTCAGGGCAGCATGTGTGTGTGCGGGTGTATTGGAGGGATTTACTGAATGAAGCAAGAATGTGCAGAGCAAGATTGCCTAGAAATCAATACAGCTGTGTTGTTTTGCAGAGTCCAGTCTTCCTCTGCCCCAGGTACACATGTGCCTGCATGTGAAGCACTGGTTGCTGAGGTAGTCAAGGCAAGCTGTCTCAGCTGGGTACCAGCTAGGACAGGGGGGTGGCTGTAGTAAATTAAGGCTGTTTCAGAATTTTCTATCAAAACCTTTTTTTCTTTTAATCAACAGATTGAAAGCTTAAGGTTTTGGAATAAAAATAAGTGGAAGTACATAAATCTTCTGTGAGTTACTGCCACTTCAATGGAGAAAATTCAAAAACTCAGAACTGCAGTGGAGCTTATTAAAGTTTTCTAGTGCATTTGTCTTCATGATCAGAGAACCAGGGAATTCCTACTTTATAAAAAGTTTAAATTTAATAAATTCATCTCCTTTGCTGACTGTGGAGGAAACACAGGATACTTTTAAGCTGCTCAGATGCATTCTCCCAAGAGGAGCTCTTATAAAGAGCAGGTGTGTTGGGAATGAGAGCTAGAACCCGTCTGCACATCAGTATAGCAATCAGGGGCCTTAAATGAGATTGGCTGCTCAGAAGCCTGTTTGAGGTCCATTGCAGTGAGGTTCATCTGTGTTGAGCAGGATGAGCCCAAAGAGTCTCCAAAGAGTCTGACCTGGGAGCAGCCCAGCATCAGCAGATGTTGTGTCATGTCCCTGTGCACTGGCAGGCTGCAGAGCTTTTGCTCGGCTCCTTTACAGCAAGAAAGTTCCTTGGGATACCCACTGTCTGGAAGTAGGAGTGACATAGACAAGGCAAAAATCAAGAGGATAAATAAAATTCACGCAGTTAAATGTACAGTCCTGCAGGTTATCCAGATCATGAGGGACTTCACCAGCATTTGCGCCGGTAGTCTTTGAAGACACAACCCCAGTTTCAACCCCAAGCATGCTGAGGACCTGTGTTTTTTTAAAATATGACCCAAAGTTTTAACTTCCATGTGGATGTTAGATGCAAGCTTATTTTGCAGCTTCAGGACCTTCTGTAGAGCAGAACTACTGTCCTGATGTGACTCTTCTGGGGAATCCACCAGACAAAGGTGAGAAGAGGCTTTCTCAAGTCTGCACGCAATATTTGGCCCTCTCCCCTTACTGCAGTACCCAAGGGAGGCAGAGGGCTGCACGGGTCGTGCTGTGCTGAGATCAGGCTATGACAACCGCAAACCACGTGCGTGCTAAGCACCGAGCTCAGCCGGCTGGGGCCCGTGTTCAGCCCCTGCTGGCGCCTGCTCGGCCCCTCTCCCATCCCTGCCAGCCAAGGTGGAAGGTGACTCAGGTCTCTGGGCTGCAGCCGTGTGCTGAGCCGCGCTGACAGCCCAAAACGAGGGGCTCTGCACTGCAATCGCATCACCCCCGCACCCTCTGCCCCTCTGAATGCCCCACTCCCCACCTCACTTATCTGAGCAGTCGGTGTGTAATTCCTGGCAATATCACAAAGGAGACAAGCCCTGGAGGAAGCAGAATGAATATTCATGGACACTCTGTCTGCAAGGTGAGAGGAGGCTCTCAGCACACTCACAGACAAGCAAGACATCCATCACAGAATTAACATGCAGGGTCTTTTTTACGATATTAAATATTTAACAGAAGCTTTCAAGTCGCTTCACAACATAATTATAATGTCTTCAATTGCCTTGCCCCGGCTCGCTACCAGGATCAGCACTGCCAGCAGGAGTACTTGGGTGGCCCTGCCACCTCTTACATGTGGGCTTCCTAAACGCAATGCAATCTAGGGGCTTGCCAAAGAAAAGAAAAATAAAAATCAGAAATACTAATGTGAAAATTGTGAGAGAGAGAGACTGCAGAAATTGAATAGCTATCTAGGAAGACTAAAATAGATTTAAAAAAAAATCCTATCTTGCCAACTTAATAAGAAACATGGTGATTTGAAGATACGGACACTGGAAAAAGGTAAGGAAGTGTACAGTTTCTCAAGGATGCTGATTATGGGGGGAGAATGTAAACAAGTTAATGAAGAAGGAGCTGCACACAGATACAAAGACCCACAAGACTGCAGAGCCAGCTTGAAGCATGCCCATACTGGTGCACAAGATGAGTAAAGAAGATGATTCTCCTGGATGTATCAGGGATGTTCATTCTAGATAATATCAGAAGATCTTCAGATAAGGGCATTGCTGACTGGCCTTTAAGTCTCACAGAGGAAACAGCTTTGGTAATGTACCTATATCAGGAAAAAGCGTTGACCATGATCCAAGCTAGGTAGGATCTCAGGATGCACAGGCTGAACCCTATAGCTACTGCATAAGAAGAATTACACCCATCAATTCCGACAAGCAGGAAAAAAAGAGGGTCATGTTCAATATATCACTGAGTGACTGAAGGATAACAAAGGGCCACTTAATGTAAATTAAGTGTGCCATAGCCAAGTCTGCAGCATAGCGTTTTTGAGAGATATCAGTCCTTGGCAGAATAATTGCAAAGCTGATACAGAATTTAATTAATAATGAATTTAAAGCCCAGCATGTTATCAAATCCAGTCAACGTTTTTTTTATGGAAAACAGCCTTTGGTCAACAAACCTGTTCTCATTTGCAGAGCAGAGCACATATATGGCTGATAGGATAAAGTTGACAGGCACAGTCAGGCTTTACAGATTTGGATTAAGAAACAATTCTAACCTCCATTGCTCTAAACCCTCCAAATCTCAGGGCCTGCAAACAGTCCTGGTGTGGGAGAGCGTTGCCTTTCCCAAGCCTACCTGTGTTTCCTCATAGCTTGTTACTTCACAGGCTTCATGCTTCTCGCACATGAATCAGGGGGTGAGATGGAGCTGATAATTGCATAAACACATGATCTGGTTTGTTCCATCATTAACTATCCTTCCCAAATCAATGAATAATAATTAAAAAAAAAAAAGGCTACTAAGGGAGAAAATATTTTTCCATTGCCCAGATTCAGCTCCCGGCAGCATCTGCCTTGCCTGTTCTCACCCTTTGACAACTGTGGATGCATACTATTGCTTAATTATCAGCCCTGGGACATTTAATGTGGCCTATGCTCTGTCTGGCATTACTGTAAAAGCAGTTAACAAATGTATCTGCATGTCTCACTCTAATCATATAAAAACATGATCACTATTCTGTTAAGAGCCTTGTTAATGAATAGTCATGAACTTCAGCTCCTAGGGACTGAATATGTCACCCAGAGCTCAGGCCACAGCTACACTGTCTGGGAGGAACAAGGAGACACATTCAACATGCAGCAGCCTCTGGGACACTCGACACAGGAGATCATCAGCTTCTAGGGGAAACTGTGATCCTCGGGGAAGCACTGAGAAGAGACCCACAAAGCATTTTGATGCTGATCTTCACATGAACCTTCTGCCACCAAGGACATATGCAGACACTTACACTGGAGTCTGGTCCAATGCCAAATGGAGCCAAGAGATAAATTCCTTCTCATGGAGATGGGCCAAACGTGTCACTGCCAACCTGACTGAGATGCTACGGGAAGGAAGGCTATAGGGCAGCTATGTTATGCAAATCCCATGCAAATCTCCACAGGCACTTAGCAGCCAGGTGCCTCCTTGTGCAGATACTGGGCAACGCATGCAGGGTGCAAATGGAAACCTGCCATCCAAATGAGATCCAAGCTCCTAGCTCTTTCCACATAGCCGCTGAGCAAACTGAGCTTTCCCTGAGGCATGGGGAGAAACCAGATGAGGGCCTTCCTGAAATGGAGCAAGGTTGAGAGAACCAATTTATCGTTATTCCTCTTCCACCTCAGCTTGCTCTTTTCCAGTCCTCACCTCCCTTTTTCTTACCCACTGCCTTTCTGCTCCGCTGTTGCACTCTTCTTACCAAGCCAAGAAAGTTTGCGCTAAGGGCAACAGGAATTTTCACCGAGTTGCTTCAGGAATTTTTCACATCCATGTGCTTGCCAGTGCAGGAGAGCATAGACTTCATCCTCTGCTTTAGGCCTGCAGTATACTGAAAAAGATAGGATGTGAAAATAAAGTTTTACAAATATTTTTACTGAAAAAGTGATCCACATAAAAATGTGTCAAGCTATAGATAGTTCTCCCAAGAGGTAAAGTACGGGTGCATAATGCAATTTCTAATATCCAGGCAAATGAAAGTAGAAATGGAACTTTTGCATAAATACATGTAAAAACATGTATATGTGTTGATATGATTGCTATTAAACAATAGCAGTGTGTCTGACAGCAAAACGCCATGATAAAACACCACTGACGTAACAGCTCTCAGGAGAATTTTGTATTGCAATTTAATTTTAAAACTGTCTCTATCTCTGTGAATAAGATTTCCTGAACTTACTCAGGGTTACTGAGAGTTGGCAAAGAGCATCCTTGCCATGGGATTTGTTTGCCATGATGGTCTCTGTGATATAACACTGATATAACACTGAGCTTCCCTGCTCTCTCCATTCTCAACAGCTCAGTCCTTGCTTAACCCAAAAGAAATGCTCTGGGGTTATTGATGTCAAATACCAGAGTTGGTAGCATGATCTGGCAATGGGATGTTACCATGAGCAGACCAGGGAAAGTCTGACCTGCCGAAGACTCTCCCCTGGTGATACGGCTGCTCATAAATGCCTGTTTATTGCACAACCACAGTGAAAGCAGATTTTTTTCTAATTCAATATTTACCTCACAGCTTATCACCCAGCATCATCTTTCATATTAATGTTCCTAGCTTTCTGCAAACAGTAACTTGGTGCTGGAGGTGCTAATTCTGCAGGTAAGCTTGCCCATATGTTGTGAAATTGCGGTAAAATAAATAATTTGGGGAATCAAATGACAAACAATAGAGCTTGTAGGTGTAACACAAGCTGCATGAGGCATTGGACAGGAGCACAGATTTCAGATATGTGGATGAGCCCTGGAGCCAACATTCCACCTAGCTCTGGTAAAATCCCCTTTTCATCCATACACAGCTCAGTAGATGATGTTCTGAACTGGTTTTTTTTCCAAATTCTTCACTTTCTACATGCCAGGGCACATGGTGGGGAATGGGGTGCAGCATCAGGCTGTGGCTATGGGGCAGGGAAATCTGGAAAAAAAGGATTTTTTAACAGCCTGGCCTTTTCTGACAGCACGGCCTCAGTTGCAGCACAGCACAATGGCTTCTATCCTGCTCTGGGATCTCTTTGCAGACTGCTGTGACATGGAACAGGAAAGGGAAGAGATAGACAAGCTATGGCTCCAATTACCAGGGAACTAGTGAAAGAGGAGACAGCTTGGAGGATGGGCTGATTAGCATGGGCTACGCCAGGCCAGGCTGAGGACCAGGGGGTGTCTTTGCCTAATTATTGCGAGCGTGTTCAAGCTGCGAGATTTAATCTCTGCAGTGCACCCCCATACCCATGGATCAGCCCTCAGCCCGGCAGCTGGTTAATAAAACACTGCTTGGGCAGCCCACACTCAGAGCTGTCCCATGAGCACGACACATGGGCATGTTTTCCTTCCAGATGGCAGCTCCCTTTAAAGGCAACTGCTGGGGGCACCTTTTGCTGATCATCAGGACAGGATAAGAAGAATGATCAGGGCAGGATAAGAAGAATGGGGAGAAGTCGCCTGTTCTTCAGCAAAGGCTTCTGGCCAAGGCTCTATGTTCCTGTTTCTCCCCCTCTCCTTTCCCACAGGAGACACTCTTAAATAAAGAGTTTCGAGCAGTTCCTGGCACAGGGGTCATGCCTGTGTGTGCATTGCAGATTGGAAGCACCTGGTGCAATCTGGATACCACATTGGTATCTTCTAAGGCAGTGTCAGGAGTAGCCCACATTCTGGGAGAAATGTTCAGAGCCCCAGGAATCTGTGGAATTTTGCATGGCAGGATTTCCTTTCCTTGTTTTCCATCCCTGCCTTTGAATACATACAAAGTTAAAGATAAAACCTCCACAGAAAGAACTCAAGGGCAAAGCCAAGCACTCTGGCGCACTGCGAGCAGACACCCAAACAGCCAAAAAGGAGGAGCAATGGAACAGAAGTCACTTAGGACAATCATCCTAAGTAGAAAACCAGAGGTATTTATTGCCATGTCCTTCAATCCCTGTGAATTCTTCAAAGAAAGGTAGATATCTGTAAAAGGGCATGTATAAAAAACAGACTTGCAATTACTTAGTGACTGGGGACCGTGCTGAAGAAGAGCAATACAGACACCAGGAGGAACTTGAGCCTGCTGGTGCATTAAGCGTGATATCGGGATGTGAGCCCATGAGGGTTATATTATAGCACACGTACAGGGCACCGTGAGGAACACTGGGCTCAACATTAAGTGTCCAGCCTCGGTGCTGGCATTCCCAAAATCAGGGTACTTTGATTTGCAGCCTCTTCTGTGCATGCTCTGCCGAGGGAGCGTAGGTGTACACTTGCACAGCGTACATGAGTGTACCCACATGAAGCAGAGCCAGCTGTGCTCCTTCTGGGACATCAACTGGAATCTGAGCGCATTCAGCAATGACAAAAACAGAGTCCACGGCCCTGACCCAAACCCTTCATTATTCTTGGTCCATCAGCCTAAGGAGAACTTGGTGTTAGAGAACTGCCAGGTAAACCTTTCAACCATTCTGCTCAAGAAACTTCCTTTGGAAGGGCTGTTATCATTTCTGCTCAAGCAGACCTGTCTCTCAGTTCCCTGATCTTCATGGTCCTTGTGGTTGTTAAGCTGCTCACCCATGAAAAAAAAAAAATAAGAGTGAAAGAGAAGCATAACAAGGAAAAGTGTACTGCAGAGCATGCTCAGTGCCCCATTTTTAAAAGTTCATAACTCTGTTATTTATGACATGATTTGATTGAAACTTGTCAGCAGCTCTTGACCTGTTTGAAGCCTAAGTGAATGGTGACTGATAGTGCTCAGAGGAAGGAGCTTTTGTATTATATGTCACAGTAGAAGACTGTGGAAAACACAATTTGCTTGTTTATTTATTATTACAACGCCAAAAACTGCTGGACACATTTTTGCAAAACTTTCCAAATTTTCTGCTGGGTGAAAACTGAGCATAAGCAATTTCAGCCCAACAGGATACATGGAGATTTACAGGTGTATAAAGAAATTGGCAGACACTAAAAGTAAAGGTCACTACAAAATGACTCTTGCTGCTTAACTATGGAGTCCGATCCATCCACCTGTAATTACTATTGGTCTTGCCTGAGTAGCTGGCACGCAGCAGCAGGAACGAAGCTCCACCGAGAAACGCCACAGGAATGGGCAGGAGGAACCAGGTACCTCCAAGTTCCCTAAGGCCTCTGTGACCTTGTTCCCTCTGCCTGCCTGGAAGTTAATTCCTGTTCATCTCCGTCTCTGATAAGCTGGCAAGTAGAAAGGTGTCCTGCCAGCCAGATTCCTATAGCATTCTGCCAAATGTCTTCAGGATGGTTTAATTTGCACGCCTGTTATTTTTATGATATAGAAAATTCATAGGGAAGTGTCTCAGATTCAGATATGGCTGAGTAAGGATGGGAGCTCTAGTATCCACGGTTCTGCTTTTCTGAAGACCTCTTGAAAGCTGGGGAAAGGCATGGAAAATAGCAAGAACAGACACTGGCAGGAGAGGAAATGGGCGTGAATGGGTCACCAACATATCCTTTTCAGCAAATTCACAGGTTATCCCAATTTCTGACAAGGGGCTTGTTGTCTACAAAGATTTCTATGTACAGTTTGCATCCTATGGGGTTTTGCAGACCGTTCTCTCTGCTCCCCACTCTGCTGCATGCTGCTCACATGGAGGGGACATGCTATTCCAGCTACATATTTCTGCTGCTTACACATCAGCTTCACCTGGGCTGAAAGGACAGTTGTGCATGAAGCTTAAATGCATGAAGTTTATGGGACTTCCAAGCTTTTTCACAAACACCTTGCAGCACTTTGATCATATGACCCTAAGAAGTGTAGAGGTTTACATCAGACCTTGGCTTTTCCTGAGTTATTTGCAAGTCAGAGTATTTCCGTATAGATGGTTACTCCTAACCAAGTAGAGCGTTTGCTGCACCGAGGTTATGGATGCTTTCCAGCTACTAGATGCTAAAGAGAAACTCAAGCAAGAGAAAGCAAGACCATAGCAGAAGGGAAAAATTGCCATCTCCTGCCATGAGAAGCATCACTACCTAAATATGTCAGGGAGCAGCAGTGCACAAGGGTTGCATAGGATGTATAACTAGCCCAGGCTGAGTGACTGGCCCTTTTCGTGGGTCTTCCCTACAGCCCATATCAATGCAGAATACAAGTCAGTCCCCTCCTGTAGGTCCCACTAGCAAACACGGGTGAAAACAATGCAAAAATTTGAAGACTTCAATGTGCAAGTGTTTGCAGAGAGGATGAGCACATCACCCAAGGATAGGGAGGCATCATCAGCTGCTCATTCAGGCAGTTCCTTGGGGATCTGTAAGCAGAAGTTTGGAGCCAACCCCAGTCCTCCATAACTTGTCATGCACCTGGTTTGCTCTCCCCCATCCTCCCCCTTTTCCCTCCTTAACGTGAAGCTGGAGTTTTTCTGATCTGGAGGAAATAAAACAAATGGAGGAATGGAACAATTTCATTCATCTGCAGTGTTTGGAAAGGGAGGAAAAAAAGGGAGTCAGGGGAAGAAAATTCTGGCCCAAACTTGGAAAGCTCTTCATAGCAGGAGTAGCTGAGCTCTTGTCAACATTAAGGTTTTGGAACCAGTCACATCTTGTGAAAGCTAGTAATAATAATGACAGCAATTAAGGGAAGGATGGTGCCACCTGGTAAAACGTGGTAGGTCAGGCTTAAGAACCACCAGCTGGTCTTTCCTGGTCCTGCAGAGAGTGTGTGATTGATGGCACTTAGAGTGTCTTTCATCTAAAGTCACTTTGTGCTAATTCCACAAGGGCTGTGAGCAGGCCTTCCCTCTGCCAGCCTGGAAGATATAACAGGTAAAAATGTGGCTCACCAGGGTCTGCTAAAGAAAATAGATTCTGCACTGAAGTCTGGAGAGCCCACCGGGAGCCTGGGCTTGGCAGATGAGCTCGGGGAAGAGCTAAAGCGCAGCGTCGTGCTTTCAGAAGAAAGAAAAAGTTGCTCTTCCTTTCTCTTTCTTTTTTTTTTCTCTTTTTTTTTCCCCTCACTCTTAAAAAATCGCTTCATTTTCACTTCAGTAAAACCAGAGAAGCAGGAAATAATAGAAAGGCTCCTTACAAAGACTGGCTTCTTTCTTCTGTGACATCTGTGCTGAAATATCTGTGATGGTAACAGCCTCTTCTCTCTCTCCACAGAATTCAGCCTCATCAAATATTTCTTCTGCTAAGGCAGTGTTGTTGGATTGTGGAATTCCCTGTCTCGGCTCCGTTGTGTATCCAGCTGCACTCGGAACCGCTCGCGGAACCCAGCAAATGAAAAAGAAAAAATGTTTCTGCTTTATTCCTCTCAGCTAGAGGAGGAAGAAGGCTGTGACGAAGAGTGTGGTCCCTCATCAGCCTCCCCCATGGTTGCAGGAGGTTCTGCTGGTGCAAGCATGAGCATAGGCCACTTGGACCAGTGGGGATCCCGCTAACAGTGCCTTCCCATCCCAAATATAGGGAGCCCTGGTGCCAGTGCTGCCTCCCCACCCAAGACATAGTCAGCGAGCCACTGCTTTCCAGGCGTATTTGAAACCCCTGTGGAGGTTAAAATCCAAATAATTAATCGGCACAGATTCCTTCTCGGTTAATTTGCCTGGCTCGCTCTCTGGAGCGGTGGGAAGCTGGTGCAACGCTCCGCTGCTGCCGCAGGAACCCGCAGCCCGGCGAGCCCCGCTGCGCGCCGAGCGTCGCCCGCCACAGCCCCTGCTCCCTGCTCTGCCCCCCGGGCACAGCCGCGGGTTTGTCCCGTGGGCCTGGGGCGTCCAGTGCCCACCCTTGTGGTTCAACAGGTCCTAGCGCTTTCCCTTCACCCTCCAGGCTCTGCTGCTCTCCCCATACACGGTGGCTCGGCTCCAGCGCTCACAGCAACATCCATGTCCACGGCAGAGGATCTGCTGGTCTCATCGGCTGCTCAGCTCTGAGGCTGACCCTCCCGCCGTCTTCGCTACCACGCAGTGCTGCAGTTAGGCACAAATGTCGACGGTGTTGCGATTCCCCGGCACCATTCATGCCACCGTGCTTATATCCGTGCATATTAAGGACATGGAGATAGCCCACACACATGCAGAGAGCCATTCTGCTCCCTTTCCATGGCCCCTTATACTCTGCATAAAGGATAGGGAAGCTGGTATTAAATCTTACACCCTACCAGGCTTCAGGAGAAAAAAAAAAAAAGAAGAAGAAGGCTGGTGTAACGAACACATTAAAATGCCTGAGGGGGTGCCCACCTTTTGGCCACTTCCCAGGATCCGGAGGCAGAGAAGGGGTCAAAACAGCATCCTGCAGGGCAAGGACATGACCCTCTGGCAAATTTTTCTGGGGCCTTCAGCAGAGTGGACAATACTGCAAAGTCCTCCACATGCTGAGAGGCTATGAAAAGTTCAGCCGTCTGTGGGATGCCTGCATTAGACCTACCAAAGTGAAGATTAAAAAGCCCAAATTAAGTCATCTGCCCAGTTCCAGGTCTCCTCCAGACAGCAGCAGGAAAGAGGCATGGAGCCGGCTTCAGATAATAAAACTGGAAGATCCTCGTCTTCATCCCTCACCCTTACAGGCAGGGTTTACCCATCTTCATGTCGCAGCCATTATTAACAGCCATGCTGAGGACGGGAATTAAAAAACCATGACATCCCGGAGCTCTGCTTCCAAAGAATAATTGATAATGACCTGCTGTTTTGTCCCTATTTTCTGCTTCGCGCACAGTGCTCTGTGTGCCATGCTGTTCCCAATTTGTCTCATCCATCCCCAGCTGCCCCGGTGCCATCCCCAGGGAGGTTTTTTAGGCACACTCAGTCATGGAGCATCCCTTAAACTGCTGGAGCACAGAGAGAGTTGCCTGTGGTTTTCCAGGAGTGCAGGGGCCCATTAGCACTGGGCACTGTTTCTGCAGCCAGCTGCCCTCTCACAAGGGCAATATGGGGCACATACAGCTACATGGGGCAACTCCTTTGCAAAAGCATGAGACTGCTGAGTCCAGAGCCTCAGGCTGAGTCGGCATCCTTTGTGCTGCTGCTCCTACAAAGAAGTCTGACACTGGTGCCATTGGATTCCACCAGGAACTACTCTGCTCTGTAAACATTTTTGCCCAGTGTTTTGAGTGCAAATCTAGTCATATGCTAGGGACAAGAGAGCATGGAGACCAGTCTGTGGGAAGGGAGGATAAGGTGCTTAGTCTCTTCTCTGCCATTAGAGGGTCCATAGTGTTCTCACAGCTTGTCTGTTTTGTGATGAAGCCCCTTAATTCACCCTGAGTGCCATATAATAATGTATTTTCTGAGTGGAAATATAGCAGAATAACAGAAGGAAAGTTCTCTTTGTCTGTGAATACAGGAATAAAGTGTCTGTCCCCACTCCCAGTGCCATCACGTCTAGATCCACATGAACTTCAACTCTCCAAAATGGCTGGTGCAGCCCCTGCCTTGGGGGATGCTCTTGCCTAGCAGATGCTGTCACCGTTGCAGGTCTGGCGGGGAGCACCGGGGCTGAGGCAGCCCGGGAGGCCATTCCCTGTACCCAGCGTGGTGCACGGATGGCGACGGGCGCGCTGCTCCTTCCTGCAGAGCTCCAGCCCATCACCTCTGTGGGAAACTTCTCTTCCCACTCCCACACAGACCCCAAACCTTCCGGGAGATCGCACTCACACTGCTTTCTTCCAGAAATATCATTTTGCTAATAAAGTGCCGTTGTTTTCACCTCTCCCTGGTGTGGACACACTCTGTTCTCCTTCATGTTTTAATTAAGTCTCATGTTCCCCTAGATTTTCCAAGAAAAAAAAATAGAGACTCTGAACAGCACTTTTTCTCTCCTCCCAGGGGACTACACAGGGACAGTCTGTGTCTCCAGGTAGAAAAAAGAAAGCCTCTGAATTGGTAGGTACCATATGCCCAAAGGAAACAGCGTCTCAGGGTGCATCCACTCCTGCCTCATCTGTATCACAAGCTATACCCTTCTGCAATTACCAAATGCAACAGTATCACAAGTTATTTGAATATTTATGGAGTATTTACCCTAAACCTCATAATACTCAAAAAAAATCATACAGCTAGTAATTTAAATGAAAAATTGTTATTCATACATTTTTATTGAAGTGTCACATGCCACAAAATATTACACGTTCATGGAGCAGCCAGTGCTCTGCTAATAATTAAAATACATTAGCACATTGATTAAGCATTTACACAAAACTGCAGAACCATTGCAGAACTGCTGAGATGTTTCCAACACCCCAGTTAGAAGATGTCAGAGACTTTTATTTATACTATAGATCATGTGGCATACTCTCACCTTTTGCCTCATTCCACATACTTTACAGCACCACGGAACATACAGTGTCACCTCCCCTTCCCATAGAATGACCGTGGGTGGTGGCATCTTGAACTGCCAGCTCCTTCCCCATGTGAGAAGAGGGAGTGGGACAAGGGATTATGTAGTCTCTGGTCCTCCCATTCTGCACAGCCCTACTGCCCCCTTCACCTCCTTTCCCAGCTTCCCCCCTCCTTTCCCAGCTCCTGGTACTTACCCCTCTCCTATCCAATTTTCCATGGTCCAGTCCATACTGTTCTTCTCTCACACGGCCCCTTCCCACTGGGAATGCAGTGGGGCTTTTCCCTGAGGACTGGAGGGGCTGGAATGTTCTGCTAAGTAGGTGCCACAAGGACCACTGCAAACAGGGCCCACTGCCCTCATTCCAAGGCAAACCTGTCTGCTCTATCTGTTTTTCTTTTCTATCTATCTGTTCTGTTTTTCTTTTAGTAGGAGAAAGTATGTGCTATTTCAGCGGGGAGCTCACCCCAAGGGCCAGGCAATGGCTGCATCTCTGCACAGCCTACTCTCTGAACCCGGGTTTGGGTCAACCCAAAGTCCAAGGCCTTCTGCATCAAACAGGGTCTTCTGCACACCCCAAAACAACCATCCCACATCAGGCTGGCAACGCAGCTGGCCACCCAGCAACGACACGCTGCAGAGAAGTGAGACGTTCAGTAGAGAAATAGATTTAGAAGCTGTCATGCCTTGAAGGAGTAATTACCAATGACAGGCGCTGCAGCAATGAGCTGTGAAGTTATGACAAATGCCCCCAGCAGCACCCCTCTAACAACAAACTAGAAGGTGAGAGCAGAGCAGAGAAACACCAGCTGAACAGGAAAACATGACTATCTCTCTGGAAAACATCTTTCATGCCCCCAGGTTCATTATGGTGTTGGCTTTCCTTAATGCCATTCAAAGGCAATGGTATCAACACACAGGAGCAGCACGTCTCCCAGGGTGGACACGGGGCCCATTGCTCACCTGAAACAGAGCAGGATTGCAAACAAAGTAAACTATTCTGGAGATATTTCAAGGGAAATGCAGGCTTAGGACTGAGTCATGCAGTGTAACGCTGCCATGGCCAGGGCAGGGACAGGTTTCCTCAAGGAGCTGTGCAAGCGAGTCTGCTATAACTAAACCAGTCCACGTTCAATGTCAAAAACATTTCCTTGATCCTCGTGTATTCACACTGGGTCTACAGCTCTGCTTCAAGGGTTCCTACCTCGCAGGCTCGAAACATCCTACCATCTTTTGTGCTAGAGTTTGAAAGCAGACTATGTAGTATTGTCATGGGTTGCACCTCATGCAGATTTTTTTTTACTGGGATCTTTAACAGCACATTGTAAATGTGACTAATGCTACCACAAGAAACTCTGAAATGGAAGGAAACAATTGCATAATCACCCTCTTAAAAGTAAAGTTGTCTTTCAAGCATAGGAGTAACACTATACCAACAGAACAAATTTCCCAGGCATTTGAGATTTAGAAGGACCCATCTTTAGGAAGAGAAGTGCCTTATTTAGGATCAAAATGGGTGACCCTTGGGACCTTACCAGAAGCTGTAAGCTACATAATAAAAGTGGGATAACTTTTATCCATCTTTGCAAAAAAAAAAAAAAAAAAAAAAAAAAAAAAAGCTCTTGCTGTCAAGAACCTTCTGTGCAGTTTTAAAACAACTCTTATTAAAATGAACCAATTTCCTAAGCATGCTAACATCTTTATTCCTCAGATGCTAAGTAGAACATTTATAGCTAAAGAATGTATTGTGGAAGACCTTTCTTACATCTAAATTCATGTTTCAGCCTAAAGGTCAATACCTCTCTTTCTTTTTTTTCTTGATAAGCGCCTTTAGAGGAGTTTATTTGCAAATGATCTGTTTCTACATGCAAGCCTCACATAATAGCTCCCATTGCCTTTGTTCTCAGTGTAGGAGATAGATGTGTACAAGTGGAGCAAGGCCACTTGGTGTTATAATTGGATCTCAGTGCAAGAATTGTTTGAGTATAGAACAGATTAGTAGGGGCCGACTCCTCATGACACGCAGGCACGTGGTGTCCTGGTCACCACAGTGGAGTGGCAGGAGAGTCCCCAGCCAGGTGGGGACCTTATTCTGCTGGTCACACATCTCTGCCCTCAGGAGAAGTGTGCACCTGCTTCAGCATGGCTCCAGCACGCTCTTTAATAAATGCAGAAAAGCAAGAGCGACCTCCAAAGGAATAATAAGACAATGCTCTCTATTGTGACTGATGATTGTTCTGATGCAGAACTCACTGAGATATAATTTTCTTAAAAAGACTAGTTAAACTGAAGGCTCTGAGGAAGAGCAGAGATTTGTCCAAGCACAAAGCAGAATTGCAACCCCTCTTAATCCCTGATGAACTTGAGAGATCCTTTAAAATAAGGACTAATTCAGAGGAAAAGGTAACACTGAAGACGCTCTGGAAATTTCCCACCCTTGCATGAAGAGCAATTAGAGTTACATAAAAAAAAAAAAAAAAAAAAAACGAGCTGGTACTGGAGCAAGGCAAAAGTGTTGAGTATCTGAAAAGATGATACAACTTACATCTTAGGCAGTTAATTGTTTTCAGGTAATCAGTGACCAGACATTGAAGAGCAGTGAACAATGAGGAGTGGTAAAACACCATTTTTTTAAGGCAATACGTGAAATTATTTCTTCAGCATCAGGAGTAATAGGAAGTTGTCAATGTTCTGGCAAGGAACAAAAGTTAATATATTCTTGAAATGAATTTAATGGGATAATGAAATGCTGTTGTAATTGAAGGTATTAACGGCTTCTCCTGTTAAATACCAACTTGCTTAGACCATGTGTTCCTTGAGGAAAGACATGAGCTAATCTTGGTAAACAGAGAGAAATAGTGGGATTTATTTTGGATTTAGGTCTCAGTATTCAGTGATTTGGTGGTTTTCAAGACTACTTCTGTGAGCACCTTCTTTTAAGTAACTAATTTAAATGCTTTCTTTGGTTTCATCAGATTTAGCTGAGATTATTTAACTTTGCTTATGTAGATACCATTTAGATTATGTGAGATATGCAGAGAGGATTTTCCAACGTTTGAATTCAGCTATTGTGCCCATCTCTGGACTCTTTTAATTGTCTGCCGTTCTGGGCGAGGATGCACTTTGTCCTTGGTTCACAAGAGAGGGACCCTCGACGGGACAGGAGCGCTCTCCCATATGTCTCAATTATCAGCTCTCAACAGAGGTAAGTGGTGTAGCCACTGTTTGTCATTCATGTTCTGTCTATCTTATTCTTTGCTTTCCTTAATAGTCAAATAGTCATGGCTAATTACTGGGATTATTTGACCCATCTTCAGCTGTGATGTATAACAGGCCCCAGCTCACAGTATTGCTATTAGCAGAGACACTGAGGACTGTTTAGTCTTTTATAACTCCAGTTTCCCTTGGCTAAACTTCAGTCTGCTTTTAAAGGCAATTACTTGTCAGCCAACAGCACGATCACTTGGAGAGCTGGTCTAGGGATGATGACCCAGCTCATGGAGGGGGAGCCCTCGTAGGGCTTGGCTTCACTCTTCATCACACACCGATTGCCACAAACAGCTTTGCAGTCTGGGATAAGGTAAGAGACACTGTGTGATGGTTTACACTGTCTGGCAAACTGGAAGGCTGTTTTGTGTAACCTTGAAGCCATGTAGAAATTGATATAACTGAAATGAAAGAAGAGTTCCTTCATTCAGCTCAGAAGCCAACCAGGGTCCTTCCCACGTGTCCTGCCTCCATCCGCAGAGCATCAGGTTCCTTCCTGAGATAACTCCCAGTTCAGTTGTGATAGTGCAGCCTCACTAACAGCACACACCTGCTAAACAAAGAGGCAGTTTCTGTAAAAGAAGGACATTAGGTTTCCATGTGCCCAGGGCCCAGAGGAGCACACTGACTTCACTGGGTTCCCGCATGCCCGCTCCTTTTCAGTACCCCAGCAGCCTGGAGCACAGATACTGCTCCAGTGGATTCCCCTTGTCCCTTCTAGCTTACCCAATGTCTGGACACACAGGAGCTGCTGGGGCAGCTCAGAGATAAATGAGCCACCTACACCTCATTTCCAGCTCTATAATCATTTGTTTGGTTGGCTGGCATATAGGCCGTTCACTGAAGCCTATGATAGGTTTGTTATTCTGTCTTCAGTTTAGCACACTGTTCTGTTAAATTATGGTATTTGTATAGGTATTTGCTTAAATAAAAAAGAAAGAGTTAAACTTCTCGAAAAGGGCAGCAAAGAGCTACAGAAATTATTTAAGGGCTAGAAAGAGCACCTTCCAGGCAGAGACTCAAGGGATTCAAGCTGCTTAGCTTTTAAAAAATAAGATCAAGAGGTGACTTGATTGACCTGACCATTCTGTCTAAATACCTTCAGGGGAAGAAAATATAATGCAATAAAGACTTTGCAACTTCACAGCAAAAGGCACAACAAGAGTTAGAAGCTGAAGCCAGAAACATTCAAATTATAAATTAGGCACTTTTTTTGAGAAGGAAAGCATTTTACTACCAGCAAAACTGGCCTGAAGAAATCTTTCTGAAAGATATAGTTCAGTCTAATCCAAGTCACAAGACACGCTGAGTGGTGAACCTGGTGAAATGTAATGGTTCGTGACATACAGGAAGACAGATGCAATGATCTAATGCATCTCTCTGGCTTTAACCCCTGAGAAGCTACTAAATAAAATTATTACATAAGGTGCAAGCCAGCAACAAATTCTTCCTGAAACACACCTAAAAATGGAGAGCTGGTCAGAGCTATCCTGGAGGTAGGCATGTACAACTCTTTGGAAAGTCAGACAGACATTACACACCCTTTATCCTACAACCTTAACTCAGGTCTCTGCCAGCATCAGGAAGGGGAGAATGGGGGAAAGAAGCTCTCTTGAATCAGCCTAGTCCAGTCTGAGGCCACAAACACAGTTAGAGGTTTCAGAGCATTCAGTGCAGTGACACTGTGGCCCAAGACAGAGAACAAGGAACTTGGGGACAACTTGGCAATGGCCACGGCCCCACTTGGGAGTCTATTTGGGGGCATTTGTACCAGAGCAGAGATGGCCTGGAAGGAGCACAGGGAATGCACCAGGAGACCAGTGCCCAGAGCACCCAGAGGAACCTGGCATTTCCCAGGGCAAGCAGCAGAATATATCCCATTAACCTGCGCTCTGAAATCCATGTGTGCTTAGTATTCACACCACAGCTCAATTATTTATAACTGAAATTTTTCATTTTGAGTTTCAAGGTATAACAAGGTGGTTATAAAACTGATTTAGGGATAGAAAAGTTTGATTAGAGAGGAAAATTATTCGAAGGTTTCAAAGAAAGGAATAAGTTGCTAAGGAATAATAGTCCTCTTACAGGAAAGATACACGCTGAATAAAGAGCCAGTTAACTGTTCCCTGTCTCCCAAGCACGGCTGCCTCCCCAGCCCTCGCACAAGGCACTCTGCAGACGAATATTTCCCTGGTGGGAAGCTCCAAACTTCGTTGTCTCCAAACCTGCTGCAGGACATGAAGAACAGGAAGAAATGAGCTTGGCTTCGAGCAAAGACAAATCTACACAGTGAGCATCTTGAGTGCAGGTTACTGTGAGGGAGAAAATAATTCTATAAACTTCATGATACAACACTTTGCCTTGGAAACAGATCTGAAAGTGATGGACTGGCCTTTGGAAGCAAGCAGCAGATAGGCAGCTTAGCCTCCCAACAGAAGGGATGCAAAGGCAGGGGTCTGGATTGTAGTCTGGGAAACTGTGAGTGATTTTTCACTGTTGCTGGAACTGGTGCTTACATGCTATGGTGCAAAGCGTGCGGAGGAACCAGCTAAGTTCTCCTCCCAAAGGGCAAACAGGAGTCAAGAGAGCTATTCCCCCTGCTCCTCAACACCAAGGCATCAAGAAACATGTGTCCGCTGACAAGAGGACAGCTCAGTCACTGCCTGGGTCAGTGGGATTTGGGCTAGTGCCAGGGCTGTCAGGGCCTGCAAGACACTCTGTCCCAGGTCCACAGGTAGATCTCTGCTGTCCCAACCCATCTCTCAGCCTACAACCCCTGGTGTCTCGCTCCAGCTATCCAGTACACCGCTGCTGTAGGACCCTTCGCATGTGCCAAATAGGCTTGTTTTACACTATAGATGCAGGTTTAAAGACATGCCATTTATGATTTTAGAAATCCTTCTTTTACCTAAATAGAAGCTGAAAGTTCTTTTGTTTGCTTGCACTGTGCAAGAGATCAACACACTATTTTGCTGTGTTTTACATTGCTACCTTCTTGATGCCAGCAAAATGCTGGACAAAGCAGACCTCTGCCCTGTCTTGGGGAAGCTTTTCAGAAGCCAAAACCTTCATCCTCAGCTTGTTCACTCTGCAAGGCTACAGGTGGAGTGGGTAGACGCTAGCTCTGTCTCTTCCTGTGGTTGTGCAGCACCAAACTTAGGAGGTTCTCCAGTGCTGCACACAGAGCCGTGGCTGGTGGGGAACATGGGGATGTACCATGGCTCAGCATCACACATTCCCAGATCCACGCAGCCGTTGCTTAGTCAGGAGCATTTTGTGGGAGCAGACTTCTGCCAGGAAGAAGGAGGTCTCCAGCCCGCTCTTCTGCACAGGGAGTCTGCAGTTTCAAATCTATCCCTCCTTTACATAAGAATTTATTCCAGCAGCCTAGTCTCTGACTATCACATTCTGCAGCCATACCAAACATATGCCTTCACACATACCATTTGACCAGCATTCTAGAACACTTGGCTACCATGAAGGGATCTCCAGCTGTCTTAAGGATGCAAATAATCATGACTAGTGACTTTGTACTGGGAAGGGACACAGGGGATTCATCAAAGAGTACAAGTCAGCAGGACTGTTATTAGGCAGAGATGATGAAATTGCTAATAATGAGGCAGGGAAGACAGGAGCAGAAATATTTATGTGCTGTGTGGGCAGAAGCCTGAGGATGTGCTTGTATAACATGAGAGCTGAAGAGTGTTTCCCCTCATTGCTGCGGAGGGTTAAAGCAGATCTCTCTCAGAAAAGCACTTCTAAACTAATCACACTAGACAAGGTACCCCCAGCTTCCCATGAGCTAAAACGGAGATGCCTCGAATTTATTAATTTTGAGTACATCAAAGACAACAGGGAGTTTTAGAAGGTTGCAAGAACACTGGCATTTTACTTCTCTGCACCCCAAGAAGGAAGCAGGCAACTAGCCCTAAAATAGGCACCCATGAAAACAGGAAAACTGACAGCAGATTCATCCGATAAAGAATTAAAAGACAGGGTTTACACCAGTTAAGGTGACCACATGTAGATAATTGTTCATAATGAGCTACATGGAAAGGGATCAGAGTTACACAGTGATACCTTTGTTTTAAAGATCTCCTAGCTAAACTACATCAAGAACACCAGGAACCAGAGCTAGATGTCTTTGCACAGAGGTAAGCCCCAGCTGAATGTGATCTGACATGCCCAGCACCAGTGTGCACTGAGGACAACTCGCTAAGCAGAAAATGGCACAGATGAGCTGCAGCAGCCAGTGCAGCTCATAACACTCTCCTTGTAGGATTCATTTGTGGAAAAGCTCTGTCTGGGATCTAGATAAACAAACATTAGCTCTGGCTTTTTCCCTGAGATGGAAATTAAGAATATGATAAATTCGCTTTTTAAAACAATCAGATCTCCAATTCCCACTATTAGAATCAATTGGAGAGACGATAAGGATTCAGGTTAATATGACAGATCAGCCATTTTGTGGAAATGAACACATTCATTTTAGCTGTGCTGTACAGGCAAAATTCACTTTAAATTACATAACATGGCAATTTATCTTCATCACCCATTACCTAGCAGTTCGTAAGTGAAAATCTGTTTTCAAAGATGCAACCCTCACTTGACTAAAAGTTCAGGACACAAGGTCGGTTTTATGCCACGGGCATAAATGCCCTTTGCAAGGGAGTCACACAGGGTTGTGTGTGCAGCTCCGTGCAAAGCACACGGTCAAAGAGCGGGGGCCCTGGCCACCTGCCCCCCACTCACCTTTGAGCCCCGCATTTCTGATGCCATCCCATCTCCCAGGCCCATGTGATGGACACCCACCATCCACCCCAGGGCAATGCAAGGGAAGAAAAGACTATCCACACTGCAGTAGCAGCTCTGGTTTTCCCTGGGATAAATAGCAGAGTGTTTGTAACCTCAGGCATTTTGCAGATAGTGTCTCCTCTCAGGAATTCAGGAGGCTTCCTTTCACTGTAGGGTCTAATTTGGAAGAACCTGGATTCTCTTTTCTTCCTCCTAGTGACTAAAATCTCCAGGCACAGATTTTTTTTTTGCTTGACGAGTTGTGACTGTTATGCCAAGAATTACATCTGGGTCTTTTTGTACAGCATTTCTCCTTCCCCCTCTGTTTCTTCCTGCTCAGATCTCAGTCATAATCTTGTCTTTTATCAGAGACTCAGCGAGTCCCCAAAATTGCAAGATTGGCTCTTCTGTCTAGATCAATCACAAGTAATCCTTTGATTTTGTCTTTTTTTTGTATGCCCTCAGTTTAAAAGCGTATTGCTCATGGGTTTTATATTCTATCTGGACTGCAGCACTCCCCAATTTTCTATACTACAGCTGGGTGCACTTAGCCTCTTCCGCTTGACTTGCCTGAAAAATGTGAAATTCTTCAGGTGGTTCA
The DNA here is from genome assembly GCF_000705375.1 of Tinamus guttatus. Next base: position 225,049 of record NW_010581892.1, on the reverse strand, counting down.
GAATAAGCAATTGTCAGAAAAAGACGCCTTCAAACTGTCTTTTTTCTTTCTTTCTTTCTTTTCTGGTAGCTGCTTCTTGAAGCAAAATGAGCAGAGGAATACGATCTAAATATTCTCCATTTGTTTTGAACTGGGTCACGCTGTTTCAGTTCTTGCGGAGCTCTTAATTGTTCCCAACTTTTAATTTTGCTCCTGGTACAATCGATGTTCAAAGGTCACTTCTTCCTTTGCTGACTGAAACAAAAACAAATAAACAAATAAAAAGTAAGCAAGTCCACTACTACTGTCTGTATCTTCTGACAAAGGTTAAACACTATCTAGTGTTAGGAGAAACCTTCTTATAATAAGACGGTCAGGTTGCTGGAAGAGATGATTGGGGGAATCCTGCTAATCAGAGACGTGTTGCTAATCTCTTAGGTGAGTATCTGAGGAGCTGATGCTGATGGAGGGGAGATGGGTAGATGGGCTCCCTTCATCATGATCCGTTTTTTCTGTATTCTACTTCAGCCAGTAACAAGGAACGTTTATAGACATCAGTCCTGACATATGGACTCAAAGGCAGGGTCATATAGCTTTATGTCAGACAGATCTATTTTTTCTGAACAGTTTTGAGGGTCAACACTATCAGAGGTGCTGTGACTTTCCATATCATACACTCCCTACTAACTACGAATATTTCCTTTGAGTCAAAGCTCACCTTGGGCTGTATTTATCGTAGAAGACACGAGGAAGGAGAACAGTGGTTACTTTCAGCTGCGAGGGTTGTCTGGCCTCATTGAGTCATTGGTATTCACATACTGTCTCCTGGTACAAGACACATCTCCCTTTGTACATGCAATTTGCATATGCAGCCTTGCTCCTGCATTTGATTTCAGAAGAAATCAGGTAGTTAGTGAAGCCGTTCTCAGAGCGTTCCATAATCTAAACTTCCACTGCAAATTAAACCTTACACTGTTTGTGTTTTGCAGGAGAACTTGCAAGGGAGAATCAAATACAGCAGTTTCTTCCCTGTACTTGAAGGCTGCCTGGAATAGCAGCTCCAAAAGAGCTGTGAATTGCTTATTAATTGGGCAGGCTATTAATTTTGAAACAAATTGTATTAATCATTTCACAGTTGATTTTTCTGTCATAAACATTCAGACAGTGTGTTTATCCCAGAACCTAAAACAACTCCAGGCCCAGATGAGCTATCAAAACCCATATATGTTTTTGCCAGAGTATCCAGGCCTCCTCTGGTAATTTCATATCACAGCTATGACAAAACATGGATGTTGCTAGGGTATATATTTTGGGGGTAGATCAATATACACCAGTTTTTCCCAGTTAACTTTATAAAGCTACCAAATGAAAAGAATTCGTTTGGTTCAGTCTCAAAATATTCCTGTATTACAGTTCAGCCTTTAACAAAACGAGTAAAATAGATCAGACTGATGAAGTCAGAGAAGGGCCCATCTACCTCTGCTCTTGTCTAATGGTCATGTTTCATCTTTCCAAGGTCACAGTGCCTAAGACACTGTGAGGACATCACCACTTTTCCTTCCTATTCTTAGAGATCCCCCAACTCTGACTTTTCTCTTGCTGGATCACCTCTGTTAATAATACCACCCTCAATAGCCTTCAAAGAACTTGTTGGGAGGCCTCCAGAAGCCCAGAAACTTTGCATGAAGCCACCTGAGATGTGATGCCTCTGCAAGGAGTGCTCGGGAGGCCAGAAATCTTGAGTCTGTCATCTCCTGAGTATACCTCCTTGCATTTGGTCGCCTTCAGAGAAGGCTGGACTTACTGCTCCCAGAGTAACATGCCTGCACATGACAGCAGTTACTTTGCACTCAGAAGCAGGTAAGTGGTGTTGCAGTTGACTGATGCGGATGGCTAGGTCTCTGGGAGGGCTACAATGCTCAGCCTAAAAGGCAGCTAGTGCCTTGTCTGCATCAGGAACTGGCATTTATTGATGCAAGAAGTCTCTCCAGGATGCAAGAGGTCTCCCCAGGAGTCTACATTTCAGTCTTCTTTCCATTTCCATGAGTGTTTGATGCTTCCAGTTATCTTAAGGATCTTTGGTGGACTGGATTCAGCTCCAGGACCAGCAGAAGTTGCTTCAAATTATTCCAGACATCCTTTAAATCCCATGAATTTTCTGCTCCTTGATATGCCTTCCACAGAAAGTTCAGTCTCCTCCTGCGTGAGGATTTGTCTCACCAATACAGAAGGCAAATATCCTCCCGTGCACCCCTCCGCTGGTGAGGTGGAGCCCTCCACACAGCAAACATCTATTAGAGGGGGCAGGAAGGGACATCTGCAAGGGCATGGCCAAGCTCTCAAGCCCCAGAGCAGGATTTGCAGGGATTTTCTAGATGGTGAGCCCTGGGGGCTTCTTGCTGTAGCATGAAGGTCCTGGTGCTTCTAGAGGTCCAGGTCTTAGTCTTGGAGAAGGAAGGGACTCTGAGAAAACCTGCAAGCAGTGGTCCAGCATATAGAGTGGATAAACTCCAGTAACGTTAACATAACTGTAGATTATATTCACAATCCTGCTGTAAAAGTAGGTGGTGACTGCATGACTCACTTGCTCAAGCCCCTGCCAGGGTGGAGAGGGCTCCATGGTGTTTGTGGGACATGCAAGTGCTCCACTTATACCAGTACCTAGTAAATGTGAAATGAGTCTGCTTTTAAGGAAATCATTCCAAATTCAGACACGAGACACATCAATCCAGGTAAGAAGACTGGTACTTGCCGTCTAGACGCTTACCAAAATACCATGACTGGGTCTGGCAATGGTGGATCACAAAAACATCAAATACTTCTTTGTAAACTTGTGTTTCTGAAAGAAAATTCTCTGATGCATTCTCCAAAGTACAAAAAAAAAAAAAAAAAAAACTTCAGTAAGTTGCCTTCCTGCTTCTTTTAATATAATACAGTACAAATTTCCCATGTCTCTGCCTTTTTCAGCTATTATTCCCAGAGTCTATTAGTGATATTTCCCTGCTTTTTGCAGGCTTATGACAATTTTCCTAATATTAATGCATAACTTTTAACTGCACACATAAACAGAGGTTTTCACCAGCCATTGCTAAAAGAGATTATTATAATTGCATAGTGCAAACACTGTATTTTAGCTTTTAAAATTCAGCTTAACTACAGCCCTACTAGAGAACTAATAAAAATTGTTTCAGAGTTCACAACACCAGCTTCCCATGGCCAGGGAATTAGGAACATCCTGATGTGTTTGAAATGAAATACAGATACCTATTGGAGTAGAATGTTTTTAGGTGCCAGTCATAAATACACTGTTATCATGCTGGTTGCAAAACCATATCTGCTAGAAAAGCAAAATCGAAGAATAAAAAGGAAGTGGCTCATTGCCTGCATGAGATTAACCGGTGACCTGCTTGAGGAAAGCTAGCCAAATGGGATGCACTGATTTACTAAAATGCATTGATGGAGCTTTTACCAAATCGATCTGAGTGTCTCTGGGTCACACTACAACACCTGACCATGGCTCCTTTCCTCTTCAAGATGTATTTGTTTACTGAATACTTGGGGGGATGCCGACCCTTTGGCTTTATATTTGAATAAAAAGCCTAAATCCTTGTTTTTTAGCAACTAAGACTCACTATTACCCTGATGCCCAACGACCAGGCACCATCACAATAAATCCTTGAGCCTTTTGAGATGGGTAATTTTGAAGTGCTTTTTAATGTCCGTGACTCTGAAGTCCAAACAGTGTTTTGCCTTGGCTGCGTGTGTGCTAGCCCCTGCTCACTTCTGCTTTCAACTCTTCTCCTTCTGCTCTCCTCTTCTCCTAATTTGGATTGAGCTCTTCAATAGAAACTGAATTGCATTATTTGGTCTCCCAAGGATGCTCAGCCCTTTCTAAATCTCTACTCAAATGAGAAACAAAGAGATTTAAAAATAAGAATTTTAGCAGGGAATACAGTAAAACACCATGAATTGCCTGAAAGCAACCCAAGCAAGTGACAGTATACAAAACTGATGAAGATGAGGTGAAGAGCCTTGTCTTGCACCCCAGCAGTGCCCCATTTATGGATCTCACACTTCCAGGCACATGCCAAAATGGGATTCTCCAGGGACCACAGTGGGACTCTCTAGATCTGATTTCCCTGGTTTCCCTCCCCTGAGTGACAGAGGGCCATGCTGTCCTTACAACACTTTCAGCTTGGTTTGGGGCACCCACAAAGTACCACATTTTAGTATGGGAGCTGCCTCTCCTCTCCAAACCAGCTTGAGTGTGTCCAGGTACCGGCGGTGTCTCAGCTTCTCCCGAGCCCCGTCACTGCAAGGCCAGGCCTGTGAGCTGTGCTGGGGCTCCTCCCCTGGCACAAAAATTCCAGTGCCAGGAACACGCTCTCTCTGCCCAACTTGGGTTTTGTGCCAGCTTTTCTGCAGCAGGCACAAAGACATGTCCATCTCCCAAAAGTACATGGTCGTTGGCTGCCTCTCAAGAACCCTGAAAACTGCCCCATGGCCTGGCAGGCATTTCTACAGGACCTACAGACCCCTGAGTGGTTCTGTAGCATGGATAATCTCTGGAAAAATAGCGCTAATGAGGCCAGTGCTCATCCTAACCCCTCCCTGATCGTTAGTGGAATTCAGATTGCATCCAGCTCCACGCGGGAGCCTGGCTGGCTATTCCTTGGCTCTGGAAATCACCCCCTGTTCATGGACTGCTGCTTCCCCACTAGCTGAGTGCACATCTCTCAAAGCCAAGGACATCTGATGCTTTCCAGCAAGATTTTGTGAGATTTTCTATCAAATGCTAAGACATGGCACATTTGCTGCAGTCCCTCTGTCTCCTGACTCCATAATGGTGTCAAGGAAGGAGCTGAGATGCAGGCAGATTTAGCAAGAGCATCCATCGATGTGGGATGCTGCAAGGACAGCATTCCCCAGCAGAGGCAGGAGAGATGCCATTGCCTGGAAGGATTAGAGAGAGAAAGACAAGTGGGAGCTCTGGGGAAAACTGCTTATGAAATATATTGCTTATGAATGATGGGCCGACAGTCTGAAGACTTTTAAAATACAATGTATGTGTCACTGTCAGATCTGTTGTGATTATCCATCACCACCATTGAGTCGTACATTGTCCCTTAATGTTTTTGTATCAGGGGCGAGTGGGCGTGTTAGCCAATAACTGGATTTGTAGGAATGCATGTGAGTCTGTGAGCGTGTGTTGACATGAAAGGGAGGGTGCCCTGAGGAGCCAAGAGGCTTTTACGTGTGCTCGGTGAGCCTGTCAGAATGGTAATAAAGGAATTGGCAGAATCAGGAAGGTTTTGTTCCATGTGCAGCCGTCTGCTTCCTGCCTTGGGCTTCATTATGTTAATGGGATATTGATATGATAATAATGCCTAGCTCTGTTATACAGCCATACGTCCTTGCAATGCTCTGCAGAAACCAAAAGGGACAGTCCTTGCATGGACCAGGGCAGGATGGAAAGGAGAAAAGAGAGAGGGAAGGGAAGGCAAAGCCAGAGGAAGAACCTCTGGGGAAGAACCTCAATATTTCGTGCAAAGTCTGTTGTTCCTTTGGACCTGGCAGGTTGGCGGTGGTCAGAGGGAAGCTAGGGCTAAAAGACCAGAAAGAGTTAGCCTCAGAATCCCTCCGTTTGCAAAAGACCTACAGAGCATCCAGGCAGGACCAGGAGAGCCTGAAGGAAGCAATTCAAGGACACCCAGGAACCTGCCATGGCAAGTGCCAAGCGTCACTGAACCAGGCTTGAAAGCAGGGCAGACTGGAGGGGCCAGCTTTGGGGCTGCACCATGCCCTAGGCACCTTCAAAAACAACTGGTCCTTTCACATTTGAGTGCACCAATGTCCCATCTCCAGTTAACACTGAGACAGAGCCCCGAAGGGGTTCTCTGCTCTCTGCTTCCTCATGCCGAACTTTCCTCCTGACCACCTGGCAGGTCTCCTTCCCAATGTCATCAGTGTGGAAGCAGCAGATCCTGAACACCCATGTTTAGCGCTCTATTTGCATGGCCAGGGACATCCTCGGGCTGATGCCTCTACGCTCTGCTCAGGAGGTGTTGGCCCACGAGGACAGCACTCACCTCTGGACCCTTCTGGCTCTCCTTTGCAGCCACCAAACCTGACTCCTGCTTGGAGCAGCCTGCTGAGCTCACATAGCCTGTCCCAGTGCCACACATAGGCACTGACAGGCACCTGGAGCATTTTCCCAGGAGCGGGACCGCATGCTCTGTCACAAGAAGGCTCCTTCCTGCTTTGCCAAGCACTTTGAGAAGTGACAAAACTACAAAATAACTTAAATGCTGCAAAGGTCTATAGGATCACCCCTACAATTTATTGAGCAGCTTAGACACATGAAGCAAAGCTGAAGCCCTTGTCAGGGAAGGCTAAGAAGAGACAGTATCCACAGCAATCACCCATCAGAAAGAAAACACAGGCTCAGCTCCTTCCTGCTACTCTAATCCCTTAGGAAGCAGCAATAAATCCCAGGATTTGGCCTGTCATGTAAGATTGCAGCATTTTTTCTTTCTTTCTTTTTTTTTTTTCCTTCTAAGTAAACAGAGATGCCTGAGGCTTTCCACAACAGCCTCGCCAGGCTTTCCACAACATCCTCTTGCAGGATGTCTGTTGTGCCTGACCAAGAGTGTAAGCTGGACCACTAAAAGTGAAGACATGAGATTGCTTGAGCATGGTGGGGCACTCCGGAGCGCTGGGTGCTCTGTGCGTGTCTCTCCTATGGGCATGGGGTAGGACCATGTGCCCCCATCTCTATCTGTTAGTGACCAGCAAGACAGGAATTCAGCAGGTCCACAGCCCAGACCACCCCTACCCAGGCTTGTATTCCAATAGATCCGGCAAGATTGGTCTGCATTGATCTGGCAATTGGACCATTGGACCAGGCCTCTGAGTGGCTGCTGGAGCTGCCTCTTTGCACCCTGTATCAAAAGCTGGTGAAGCCACTAGCCTCACAATTCTCCCAAGTCATCTGAAATTCCAGGTAGCAGCTGTGCTTCAAAAGCAGGAGGGCTTATCACAAAGAACACGGGCACAATAAACCAGCAAAGTTTTCTTCACTAGAAATGACTTTTTACCGACATGTTTCTTGCAGTGTTTCAAGAATTATTTTGTTGCCTCGACCTTGTGTTACAAGGTCATTCTCATACCACAAAGAAGTCAATGTAAACTATTTCAAATTCCAGGAACCTTGAGCCAAAAAACTGCTTTTCTTTTTGCCAAAAAGCAAAAGGGAACACAGTCTCCAAAAATGACTGAGCATCATGCCGACTACAAAGATGGAAGGATTTGAAGAGAAGTCTTTGATGCAACAGAGAAAATAGATAGTCTGTTCTGCAAGCCCCAGAGCATCCAGCATCTTTGCAGACCTCTGTGTAAGCAAGAGCCACAGCTGCCATAACTCTGTTTTCAGTTGCTTTTACCTGCAGCGGTCATGTGGACTGCGCATTTCAGGCCATGCTCTCTGCCTAGGGTAGATATATATTTTTAAAGCAATGCAATGATTTTTTAAATAGCCTAGGAGACAAGATTAGGAATAATTTAGCTGTTGTTTTCCCATATCTTTAAACAACAGTAGTCTCAGACACTCCAAGTAGAAACCTGCATTTTAACATCATGGTAGTTAAGCACTGTGAGCATGGCTGTGACTGTTGGATATTTTGTAAC